>VURO01018310.1:0-10163 GCA_015108175.1 Pelvicachromis taeniatus
TTGTGACAAACTCACGCAGTGCTCTAATTTATGCAAATACACAAAGGATGCATCATGTGATAGGATTGAATGTGTTACTGGAAGCAATTCATATATATATATATATATATAATATGTAGATATAAATATATATTTTGTCAAAATATATGATATAGTCAAAGAAAAAAAAGTGAGACAAACATACACCTCATAAAAGTTATAAATAAGCGTCCAAGTGAACATTTTTGGGAGTAAAGACCTTCTGATTTCTTGTTGTTGTGTTGCTTTTTTCAATGCCGCAGCCCAAGCCCACATTTTAGTACATTTGTGTGTTAGCGGCAGCCGCAGCCCTCCACTACCATTTCCTGGTAGTTTTTTAGGACCACCTTGTCATGTTCATCTAGGTAGAGCATGGAGATGGCGCTGAGCTCTGTTGGCACACAGCAGGCCTTGGGAATATTGTTGTTCACAGAGTTCACCAGTGTCTGAACAATGGCGTGGTTGGTTGAATTCAGATGATCTGCCAGAGGAAAGGGGCATTCCCCATGGCAGTAATAGGCCTGGTAACCAGGAGGCGCCACTATCCAGTCATTCCAGCCTACATCACTGAAGTCCACGTACAGCGCATGGCGCCGGCAGTTGCGGTTGCGTTTACGGCCCCGCGGTCTCGGGCTGCGCTTGGTCCGCCGAGTCAGCGGGTGACCCTTTCCGTCATGACCAAAGGTTACCAGGAGGGGGCGTAGCTGCTCCCAGTCTTCACCGGGCTCTTTGTGCAGCGAGCGGCTTATGCGAACGTGTCGGCCCTGGTGGCGTGGAGTCTGGTTGAGGTGCAGAACCTCCACAGACAGACCATAATTGGGAAGGCGCTCACGAGTCCAGCGCAGCACGGCGGGGCTGACATCAAAGCTCTCCCAGCGTGACGCATTATGGCGCACGAGCCGCGTGTCCAGAAGCTGCGTGATAAGCTGCCCAGGTTGGGGGGCTTTGAGCACCTCATACACGTTTATTCGATGAAGCCCCTGGTCGTCTGAGATAGCGTCAGCAATGGCCTCATCAATCTGATGACGGTAGAGCCTTAGTTCTGCAGAAGACAGAAGCTCGTCCTCTGGAATGCTGCTGAGGTTAAACATAAAACGAATGGGCATGGGTCCTCCGTCATCCAGCTCATGTAGCCGCTCCATGTGCTCTGAAATACAGCAAGAGAAAAAATATTTACTGTAAGCTTAGCTAAGAAATTCAATAATTTTGAGAGTATTCAAAATAGACTTATGCATCCTGAGAAGAAAACTAACAAGGGTATGGAATATCTGCAATGTCTTTTAAGTGTCCTGACTCAAAATCGCATGAGTTTACAGTACCATATATCTTCCAATATTCAATATTTTTTATTAAAAAAATTAGTTGGACGGCCCGGCGTTTAAAAGAGACCGGCGGTTGTTGGAGACCGGCTCTGATTCCCTTCTCAGATGGAATGGTGATGGGTAAACGGAGTTTACCATACGGTATGGTACCATATTTACAGCAAACAAACAAAATGTAGGCAACAACAGCAGATGAACATTTCAGGATTTAAGGAAATTATCCGTGGAGACGAATGGGCAAAATGGCCGGCGCTTAAATGAGACCGGCTACTATTGGAGACCAGCGTCTATTTGTCGTAAGATGTTCTCAAACCCGGCGTTTATTAGAAACGGGCATCAATAAGAGACTAGCAGATATACGGTAATTTCCTCAGTTAAACAGCAGAATATTTGATCTTACACGTTATCAAAAATCACTACATGTCCAAGATTTACATTATATACTTTTTCTATAATATTTAAATCAATAATTTTATTTACCATTAGTGCGTTCTAGCATATCCTATTATTACCAGTTGCCAGTGACATGATGAAAGGAACATTACAACATTTGTCTAATTTGAAGCTAGAGTAGGCAGTAATTTTCCAGAATCTTCTGCAAAGTAACCACAATAAGCAGAATGAATTGTTCTTAAGACAAATGCATGTTCTTCAACAAAATGTGAAGTTGTAAAGTTAAAGAGTGAGGCACCTTGACAGTTGCATGTGGCATTAAAGTGTTATTTTAGGGTGCAAAGATTTCCAAGTTTGGTTCCCATCATCAGTCTTTTAATGCTTGCACAATGCGGGCTTTGTACCAGCTGCCACTGTCAGCCGTAGTTTCTAAAAAATATTAAACATCTGTATTTATTAATATTTTATGGTGATTTTGTTTGGTGGATTTTTGTCATTTTGTGTCACTACTAAACCTACGAGGAATCCCTGAGAGTCTAAGGATGTGATCGCAGAGTTTGGCGAATCACTGGATCTTTCCGACCTATTCAGGTAAGGTAACGTATGAATACAGCAGTGATAACTGGGGTGGTATGTCGGGGATGAATGGGTTAGAAAAGGCTTTCATGTTTAACAAAAGGGTTTGATGTGTCAGTTAAATATTACTCAGCGCATAGTCCTGTGCTTAACTATTGGGATCGCACTTAGGATGGAGAGTGAGACTGCAAGGTAGCAGTGTACTGTAGTTTTTTGTCTTTCCTTTTTCAGATTATGCCGACTGCAGTTTAAATGTGTGTTTTTTTAATGGCACTGTGTGCAGAAAACTCAGAGAAAGCTAAACAGGAGGAACTCTGGTGAATATCTTTGTGGCTGCCATGGCTCAGGTGGTATGGTAAGATTGTCCACTAACCACAGGGTTGAATGGTTTGTTCTGATCCCAGCCTGTTGCTGGATGTGTGTGCAGATGGGCTACAGCAAGCTTTCAGCAATTACAATGCAATTTCTCCAGGAATTGTTTATCCTGGATTTATCTAACCAAATAATATGCCCCCAAAATCATCATCAGGATGTGGATCAAGTTCAGTCTTGCAGATCAGTGCTGGAGAGCAAGCAAGGTTGTTGTTTTGTTTTTTTTTCCTTTCTTTCTTTCTTTTTTGTTTGTTTGTTTTTTTTTCACTGGCATACAAAATTTCTCTGGACAAGTTTGAAGCTTGATTGTGCAAGCAGCTCACTGTCCCTGGTGTCATTTCAGGAGGAGGGTACTGTGGCTCTAGCAGTTGTTTATAGCCACTAATTACGAAAGTTTAAGTGTGTTTGTGAAGTCTCACAATCATATTTTTTCACTTCTGACAATTCTTATTTCATACAGCAGCTCAAACAGACAGTAAATACACGTAGCCTAATTGGAAATCACTTTCATTTTCCAACTTAAGCATCAATGATCACAGGTGTGTACTGAATTTCAGCTGTATTATTTAGGGTTTTAGGATTTATTTTGACTCACATCACATTTAAAAGATTTTGCACAGGGTATACTGCGCATACATCGTAAGCTTTCTTAAAAAATGATTAGCTATAAAATCATTTCTTTGTGTAAAGATGTCATTTTGTACACTGGGAATATGTTTACTTTGAAAGGCCTCCAGGGTATTCAGGAATATAAATGTATATCATCCGTGTTGTCTTATCTATCTTTAAGGATTATCCTGCCCTTCTTTCAATGCCTTTCTCTGAGCACTTTGCTGAAACATGCATTACAAGGAGGGTGGTGATTAACGTACCACAGCTACAGTATAAACACAGTGGAGGCTCCCTATTCCACGCACAGTCTGCAGATTTCTGGCAAGATCATCATTGTTAGGGAAAGGAATGTTGTGTCTACTATTTTCCTGCTCAATCCACCCCTGTTATTTCACACCCAGGCCCTAATCTTACCCAGGTGGTTCTCATTATTAAAACCTGCTGTGTTTTTGATTAGCTCTGCAGTTTATTCACTTAAGACATTTATCATTTTCATCACGAATAATCATTAAGGAGTCAGACAGTACAGTAGAATCTCATCTATCTGAAGGTGGGAAAGGATGTGTTGCGAGAGGACGCAGCGCGTATTCAAATCCTCAACCAAATCAGATTTGAAGTGGACACAAACACACACTTTGAAACTTACAAAAAACAAAGAGATGCCATCAATTACACCCAGTCAATAAACGCGCCACTTTACTTGCTGAATTCAAGGTTAGGAGTTACACAGTTTAACTTGCCTATAAACATGTCTCTTCACATAATCCTCCATCTGCTGCAGGCTGCAGTGCCTCCCTATGTCAACTGAGTCATACCATCAATGGCGCTGCCATAGAAGCGCGAACTGCCACTCAGAAGGCTTCAGAGCATATTATTAACATAGTTTAGCAAAGCAAAAGAAGGGTAAATGCTTGAAGAGGAGTAGAAACCAATGCACAAGCATACATGTGCGCGCATTCACATTGCATCACATGCAGAAGTTCCAGTACTAGCGGCGGTGCGCTTCTTTTCTTGCTAGCCTTGCTACGCTACCGTATATGTCGCCGTGCGCTACCAATAGCAACACATCTGGCAAGCCCCATCAAGGCTGACTCATCCCTCCTTCCTCACTTCCCCTCTCTATCCATAAATTATTCTCAGTTTTCTCAGTTATCCATGCTACAATTGAATTCCTTGCTGACTAACGGTGATACATAATTTTCGGTCTTTTTCAAACACACTATCTTTTCAAACTCAGCTTAGATCTACACGGATTACTCAAACTGGACTTTCTCCAAGCCCAGTTGAAACCTCTGCGTTTGATGCTAAAATGGATCAGTCACAATAAACAGAAACCCCTGTAATGTTCCACTCTGTCTATCACACCGGCTTTTTGAGGCCATTTTTCCATCTTGCCAAAGAGCTGCGAGCATCTGCTCTCAGCACCCACATTGTTGGCAGTAGGGGCTTTATTTAGAAGTCTGCAGAGTAGCATTAAATATAATTGTACGTTGAAGAAGGTCCTTCTAAAGGAGCCCTCCATATAAACTGGAGACATGAGAGAGAAGCACACTACAATTCCCATCCAAGAATGGGCTTTTTAAAGCCATGTTCTCCTGGGTGGGGTGAGAAGTGTAAGTCAGTAATATAGAGGTATGCTTTTACTTCAGTTGCTAACCAAACACACAGAGCTTTGTCAAATTAGGCTCTTGAGAGCTTGTCTAGCAGATTTTTTTTTCTTTTTTGCCCCTCTGTAGACAGTGTTTGGTGACCACATCCTTAGATTCCTTGGTTATGGTGAGATGGGTGGAGCACTCTTACAATCATGTTTCAAATGATGTCGGAAATGTGCGTTTTTTTAAAGCCCTGAATACTAAGCAAGCCTCACCCATGCCAGCGCACTGCATTACCACCAAAACTATTGGAATGCCTGGCAACAGCAACCTTGCTGTAAGAGTGGTGTAATGTTTTGTGTGCTGACACTTGTATTTATCATCTCTCCTCCTACTAATGACATTTCCTTCTTTCAGTTTTGTGCTCTTTACAATTGTTTTTCTGCAGTTCATGTGATGCAAACCCCCCCCCCCATTAACATCCTTTATTTATTTATTTTTTGCTTACCTTCATGGTGGAAGCCCCTCACAGTGTTGGCCCGACTGGCTGACCTCTCTGGGTACTCAAAAGCAATGTCGTGCGCTCCGGCCTCCTCAGCTTCCCCCGACTGTAGCCGATAAAGGTCCAGCAGGTAGCGAGGCACAGTGGCTGAGCGACTGGGCCGCGGCCGCCTTTTGAGGCCGAACATATGCAGCAACGTGGCCTCAAAGTCCCGCAACAGTTCATGGCTTTGAACGGCCGAACGACCCTGCAGGCCAGGTACTTTCTTTTTTCCTTCTTCAGGTATCAGACTAGCATGGTTGCTCTCTCCCAGCAGGACTTGGCATATTAAAATGACCATCAGCATTCGATTACCAGCAATCATGATGTCTCTGGTGAGAGCAGCAGATGGAAAGGGGGATAAATGATTAAGAAAGGGTTAAATAGAGCAGACAGGAAGTAAACAGAAAAGAAAGGAAGAGAAAGGCCGCTATAAGATTTGTCGTACTCTTCCATCCACAACACCATTATTTTCTCTTGTATAAATGTTAAGACTAATTAGTTTCAATAGTCCAGTCTGCCTTGTTTACAGTAAAGTAGTCTCCAATCAGATAGACCATTTAGAGTTTATCTCTATCCTCCAAAGGTAAACAGCTAGCTGAAGTACCCATCTTTTTTTTTTTTTTTTGAATGGAATCTCAGGGCCATTCCTCCCCACTATCTCCCTTCCTCCTTGTCTCCTCCACTATAATTAGACAAATAAAAGAGGCAGCCCTGGGGTCTAAGCAAATTCTTAACTTGATAAGAAGTTTCGGTCCCACACATTCTGCTTAAACAAACCATGGCCCAAACCTGGGACTTTGTGCCACACATTTATAAGAAAAAGCTCTTCCTCGGGCACATGCCTCGCCCAACACCCCATAGGGACCTTCAGTTCAAGTCTGGATAGACGCCGCATCAATGACTGAGTCAGTGGACACAGAGGAGAGAAGGGAGATGCAAGATGTAGCAGCCTGTCACATGCCGCAAATTGAAATGGCATGGCCCACTTACTTACCGACAGAAAATAAAGCATGGGGAAACAGTCCATGTTTGTTGGGAGCAGGCAATGGACCCGTTCTTCTAGGAAATGTCAGGTGGCGCTGGGCGGCTGCAGGAGAACTTTGAAGTGACCCTGTTCCTGAAAGATGAAGGCAAAAAACACAGGGATATTAAGAACTGACACTTGCAAACACCTTTGCAAACACGGCTGTTACATGGTATTCCTGTAACAAGTAGCGCAGGAGCTTGTGTGTCTATCTGTGTCAGCTTTTGTATGTGTGAGTTTATGGGTAAGCGAGAGACCCAGTGTCTCTTTAAGGCTTATCATTTTGGCTCGTGGGTAAGCTAGCTATTTGCTGTAAGTGGAATGGAAGTAGGCATGGGCCACAACACAGACAGCAGATACCTAATGCTTGACACCCACCTCGGTAGGAAAATACAACTTATTCAACACTTACATCTATTTCAGAGACACCCATTTGAAAAGCAGCTTCCTGCTTTACATTAATGACAAGCTAAAAATCTGATTAGCGCCAGATTCAACAGAAAAACGCCAGAACACACCGAGCACAAAACAGATAAAACAAGTCTGATCACAATTAGTAAACTCTTTATTCAAGACAAGAGGGCTGTTGGTTTACTAAAACTGAAAACCCACTCAGCCTTTACCCCTCCAAGCAACTGAGATGACCTATTTTAGACAAGGAACTAAACAAATTCTTCTTAGAAGAGCTTCTCTTCCATTTCAAAACTCACATGGGTTATGACGCTGATGGCCTGCCTTCTCTACTTTGACAAGACTGTACATACAGTAGTACATTCACAGTAGAACGTGCGTCCAGAAGACTAATTAAAAAATAATACTTCCACACACACAAAAAAGAACCACTTTACAAAAAGGAAAAGTCAGAGCTTTAACAGGCAGGTTTAACAAGAACAATATGGATCAAATGATTCAGTTTGTACACCTCATTTGAAGTGTTAAATGCTGCTGAATCGCACTAACAAGGTTACTGAATTTTTAAGTGACCACAACAACAGCATCATGGAACAAACACTCCAAAAGTGACACAAGGCTTCGGTCATCATTTGGATCTTGCTCCACTGGAGTGCAACCAAGAATTACTACACAGTGAGGATACATATTAGCACACACTCTATCTGTGTGCGTGTGTGTGTGTAACATACAGCTTGTGCTTTTCAGCTTGCTACCATGCCTGGCTTCATATCTATGTGATTAACTCGACTCCTGTACGGCTCACTATACATGCAATCTAGGATCTCGTTCCCTAACGGTATTAGACTTTGACCTCCGATTGACCCTCCTTTTCTTGGTCATGACACTAGGTCCACTGTGCACGAAGAGAGGGTGACATGCAGTGTGCGCGCGCACAACTGCAAAACGGAGCGCATGCATTGACGTGCGTGTGCGCATAAGTGTGTGCCACCATTTGCATGTTCGTGAGAACTGCAGCAAAAAGAGTGAGGAGGATTCAGAACATGATCAGCTCTATTACCCATGGGGTGAGGGGATAAATGTGTGTGTGTGAGTGTGTGTGTGAGAGAGTCTGTGTGTGTGTACATCTCTGACAACAAACGTTCATTGTACAGAGAGGGCCTCTCCCATGATTACAGGGATTCATAGCACTCAAAAACACTGACCATACAGAACATCTTGTAACTGTAACCAGCCACTGACAAAGCTGCAGGCTAAAACAGACAGACACTCAAAATGGTGTGATGATGATGAAAGAAGATGTAAGGCAGACAGGGAGTAGCTTTCAGCTCAGTGTCTCTCAAGTTAGTGTGCTCGTGTTTACTGGCCTGTTTTCACCAAGGGTGATAAGAAATAGTTTTAAATCAAATTCTTAAAAAAAACAACAACAAAATCGCCCCCACACCTTTGCATTCACCAAAAAAGTGCAGTTGTTTATTGCCCTCTCAATCAGACTAATGAAAACAACATGAGATTATAAAACACTATAGGAAGCTCGACACAGAAAACCTTTCCACTAAGTGACAGAAGTACATTTTGCAGCAACGGTTGCAGACCAGGGTGCAATTAGGCTGCAGCAGTCAAACTGCCCTTGGCTTTGCTTGATCCCCCTTGGCCTGTCTCGTTCTCTCTCTTTCTCTCTCTGACCAGAGATAATGTGATCAGACTATGCACATGGCTCTTCAGATGTGTTTCCTGAGGAATTTGACAGTGATGGTGGGAGGGAGGATGGGAATGAGGGAGGGAGAGAGGAAGGAGAGCAACAGGTCACTGTGGAACAAATCTGAGGCCTGATTTGATCATTTTAGTCACAGAGATTATACTTATTAATCAGCGGCAATGTGTATGCTTGATTTGGGATACTGCCTGTAGAAGACATTTATGTCTTTGATTGGTTGTCCCAAAATAATGTCCTGCTCTTGGAATGAGGTAAAGAAACACACACACACACACACACAAAACCCCCAAAAGTCAAACACTTTTTTCTTTTGCTTTGTAGTACCCAAATTAACAAAGCTAAATAATAATATTCAACCAGTCAGCCTAACAAAATTTTATATTTTGTGTGCAGGTTTGGATATTTTTTAATTTCTCAAGCTTGAAATTAAAACATACAACGATCGTATCTCTGGTATTATAAACGAAAGTCAAGAAGTCTGAGGGAAAAGATGAGTCGTGTGGGAGCTTTTTCCCCCTTTTGTTAAAAGATAATGGGGAAAATGTCAAAGGCAAGTGTTTTCTTTTAAATAAAAAAATTATTGTGTTAATGTTAATAACCATAAACATCACCCAGAACAATCAGACGGAGGCTGGCAAAGAAAATGACCGACACACACACACACACACACACACACACACACACACACACACACACACACACACATATATATATATATATATATATATATATACACACACACACACACACAATTCTAAAATGTATTCCTGCTCATGTTTGGCCACTCTGCTCCCCTGCAGTTCACCAGATGAATTTGAGTTGCAAACTAAACTGAGTGCCAAGGAGACCGGGCGTCCGCAGGCCGCAATTTTACCTGCTGCAGTTTGAAATGACAGGATTTATCTTTACAGCGACTTGTTACAGACAGGTGAAAAACACGTGAGTGGACTACAAACCGGATTCACATCTGCAAGACTCTGCAGCTGTAATATATTAGTATTTCATGTTTTTGCAAGCATTATGTCATTACTGGACACTAGCTCAGTCAACTGGCGCAATTATTGTTCAAAACCCGTGAAGTAAAATGAAATGAACTTCATCTTATTTTCATTATGGCTCAACTCTGATCTGTCATCTTAATCGTTCATACAAGCATTCCTACTTGGATGACATGAAGCAGTTACAGGTGTTTAATCAAGGGAGATCAGTGTTAAACGTTTTATTATAAAATGCATACACGTGCGCAACGCTGACGACTTCAATGAAAGACATTTAAAAAAAACAAACAGCAAAATCTGACGCCGTGTTTGGACATGACCTCATCTTGATTTGTCATCGCTCGAGTCTCGGGCACAATAGGCTTTAACCTGTTACTTGTTTGGCCGTGATCACAGCGCCATTCGTTCCAAAATGCACTTTTATATCGGTTTTTGAATGAGTTCTGCACGATATGAGGTTTTTATGCTAATTTATCCCGGAACGGAGTTTAAACTCTCAGCGGAATCGCTTAAATGCGCACAAAGGAGAGACCCAAACTTAAAGTAAAAACACTTCAGTGAGAGCCTCTCTCGCTCAAAGATGT
>VURO01018311.1:0-13954 GCA_015108175.1 Pelvicachromis taeniatus
TTTCAATGAGTTTAGTGAGAGTGTGCTTTCTTGTTAGGTCTTATATATATATATATATATATATATATATATATATATATATATATATATATATATATATATATATTTCTCTATATATATATATATTCCTTCTATATATAAGATCTCTGATGTTGTTCCTGGGATCTGCTGGAGCCACTGTCTTATCTTGGGAATCACTGCACCGAGTGCTCCGATTACCACTGGGCCCACTGTTACCTTCACCCTCCACATCTTCTCGAGCTCTTCTCTGAGCCCTTGGTATTTCTCAATCTTTCTGGTGTTTTTTATACATTGACATCCCTGCTTTAAATGTTGACACCTTTAAGGAGGAAAGTGTTAATAACAGTGGTTTAGCACCTCATTATAACGATACAATTCGTGGTCCGAACCGACCTGAAGGCTGGTGCCTTCTGTGTGGAGAAGTTCTTCCTGTACTTGCTCCCACAGTCTAAAGACATACATATTAGATTAACTGCCAATAGGTTTGAATGTGAGTGTGAATGGTTGTCTGTCTCTCTGTGCTGGAAAGACTGGTGACCGATGGATGGATGGATTACTAAGTGCAAGTAGTATTTTTTTCTTTCTCTTCATCAAGTCAGACTGTATTTTCCCTCTTTTGCTCCAGTCTGCCCATAACTTATTGAGAAAATTCACATTGTGTGAAGTCCCACTACCTCATTTAGCATACAGTGAAATTGTTGAATACAGCAGGACTGCCATAACCGTGAAGTACAAGCTGCAGGGGAATCGTGACGAAATGTGATATCTTGTCAGTGGTTCAAGAAAGGTAAGAAACTGAATTCAAGCAACACGGACCAGAATATGAAGATTAAGACCTGGTTCAGCTTTATATGCTCAGTATTTTACTTTTATATTAGGAACGCTAAAACAACAGTGTAATGGCAACCAAACAGCTGACAGTATTACGGTATGCTATAACGTTCATATTCTATCCAGCACTGCACTATAAGATTTTTTTTTACAGTAAGAAACTGCTCTAGATTGCAGTAGGTCTACTGTATAATCACAGTTTCATGCTAGCTAATCTGGCTGACAGTACTTTACTGTAATTTTACAGGGAAATTTGTTACAGTGTACCATTCATCCCCATCTCCCATTCTTTCGGACTCCACTACCTCTGCCTCAGCCTCCTTAAATTAATGTTGAGCTAAGAGTTCAAACTGCTTTAAATCACAGTCTCAGCCTTCAGTGAAGGTGGTGAGTCGAGGGTAAATGAAGTCAGTGTTACTGCTTTCTTATTCCGCTCGTAAGGAAGACGCCTGGGGTCTGCGCAAGTGACATGCAATCAGTTGGTGGCTACGCTGCTTATGTAACTAATGTACTGTCAGCACTCCACAGCAAAAAATGCTCCGTCAAATGTCAGGAAAAACATTTTAGATACGAGCTTTCTTTGGCTAGAAATAATCTGCAATTTGAACCTTCGTTCCTTGTGAGAGGACATTTGTGACAACTCCACGTGGAATCTCACAGGTCCTCTAACGTCACATGTGTATGTATGTGCACGAGTGCCTTACAAGTGGATGTAGTATTTATGCGTTAATACGTGAGTGAGGACTTTTTTTTTTAATGATATCAAAAAGTAAAAAGATAGAAGAACGGTGGGCTCGCTGTGTCCTTACTGTAAGGGTGTAGGAAGGAGAAGGATGAGTGTGTGCTGTGGTTTGTCAGAGCCGCCGCTCTGTCGCGCGCACACCAGGGAGGGAAAGAAGATAGGTGTGGGCGGGTAAGTCGGGGACTAGGTGATGGAGTGTGTGAGGCAGCGGAGGAGGGGGAGCGGAGTGATGGAGTGCTGGGTGGAGGGAGGGCGGAGGGTGATGAGTGTGTGCTCACAGTGTAAGTGACACCTCTCCTCCTCAGACAGATTGTCTCTCTCTCCCTGTAATGGGGACCCCGTTAGAGAACCTATTCCCCCCTTCTGCACACACACTTTGTCACCATCCCCGTCTCTCGCTCCACACTCTGTAACAATATTTTTTTTCTCTATTTATTTCTTTCTACCTGCCCAGATATTTCCACAAATTGGCTACATTTCTGTGCATTTCAATTCGCCCCTTTCTCTGCATAATTTTTAATCAATCTGCACCTCGTTCTGAAACCGCTGATTTTCCGTAAAGCCGTTTACGCTGGTTTACAGCTCAGAGAGCGAGAAGAAAAGCGAAGGAAAAATAGCAAAAGAGAGATCAGAAATGAAGGAGAGGGAGGATATCAATATTCCCACTGCCGGTGGGATCCTCACAATGATTTTTTTTTTCTCCTCCTGTTTGAATCTGACAGCAAAAATTCAGCATAGCTAGAGAGCCCATTTATCGCCTGTCCAACATAGTTCCCTGTGCCAATCATACTGAGATGAATTATACGCGTACTTACTTTTAAGGACACTCAAGATACTCACAGAGGATCTGAGGATACACAGGCTCAAAGAACCACTTGTACTTCCACGCACAAGTCCACACACACACACACAGACACACCTGCCATTACCTCAAACAGGTATTTTGAACCAGACCCAAACGTGTTCGTTTTGTGAAATTTAATCAACAGCAGGTGTATGTCAGGGTGCGTGTGTGAGACAGTGGATGTATGTGATTACTTGTGTGTGCCCGTGCCCTCACTAACAATCATCTCAGCAAACCAGATCAGAGGCTATCTCTTTGCTTCAGAGGCGCCGCGCTGGCGGGAGAGCGGCGCGCAATCACAAAGACACCTCAGACAAATAGGCTTCATAACTTGTGTGTAACAAACAATCACTGGGGCCTGAGCCCCTATCCCAAATGAAATCTCTCGCACCTGTGTAGATGCAAGGATACAAAGGAATTTTTAATGCTCCTCCGAGTCAGGTACGAGTCTCCATGGTGATAGCAGAGTCGCTACGGTGATAAAGAGATGGCGTCCAAAACAATGGAAGCATTTTTATGAAAACTGTGTGTGTGTGGGGGGGGGGTGTCTTATCCATCAACATCACAATTACAATTATCCATCAACATCACAGCCATACAGCCCAAACCATTTGTACTCATAATGTACATATACTCACAAAAGCAAGTTTCTCACACTTCACAGGGTCTGAAGCTACGCCTACCAGCATGTTTGCATAAATTATAACACAATACACAACCTGCCAGGTACCCACCAACACACTTCCCACTGTTTCTGCTAACACTGCAGTACCATATGAGCTGGATAAAATGGTCATAGCATATACTCAGTGTAGCGCGAGCCTGCATGTACATAGCAACGCTACTCTGTAACAAATGTACTTTTTTTTTTACAGTGTGCCCAGTTTGATTATTTGTGTACTGTAAAAAATATTTCTGTGCTGTAGAGAATTGAAGATTTATTGTGTGATAGTTCTTCCATTGCCATCACACTTGTTGACAGTTTGGCTTCGTAATATTCAACTATTTAAAGCTACCTAAAGCTTGCCGTGCTCTTCTTAGTCACATAAACCTTGGAGGCAGACCAGAGTACTTATAAAATGAATGATTTGAACGTAAACATTTCCAAAATTGCTGGATTAAACCAAAAGCGCTTCTGTTTGTTGCTAATAGAACATTTTTCCGTTAATGTAGGGTAAAGTATTTAGCCTTATTCGCCAAAAAACAGTACATTGCAATACAAAATATTCTGTATTTTTACTTTTTAACTCTCACAAACGCAGTATTCAACTTCCTCGAGATAAACTCTACAGATATACATCATCCGTTCTTAGCATGTCAACATTATCCAAACGTCAACTCCGGAAATGTCAAACCAACATCCAAACAAGTAGTTACCTCGGTGTTGAAGCTCTGAAGAAGCCTTTCAAGTTTTTTTGAGCATCAGGAATCTCATTGGCAATGCTGTAACATCAACGCCTCATGAATGTCTTTTCCGACTTCACACAAAACCCACCATCTAAGCATCCACCCACAACATCCTTCAAAGTATCGCTTCAAAAAATCCAAACGTCACCACATGTAAGGTAACCAGAATATTATTCACTCTAAATTATTCTTAGATGCTTTAGGATGTGACCGTTCTCTAGCCTGCGCGAGCCGTTATCTGTTGGAAGAATTCATTATTTTCCATCTCTCGGCTTTAGATATGTAATTTAGCAGTCATTTGTGGAAAATTTAGTGTGAGAAATAGACCAAATGAAGGCACGTTAAAAAAAAAAAAAAAAGTCTTTTGGATCTGATGTTTGTAACAGTGACATTTGCATAATTTCTCGCTTTTAAAAATTGTCTCTTTTACTCATTTCAAAATATGTAAATGCATAAACCTTAGATGATTATACTACGCAAAAAAAAAAAAAAAATCCTTTCATTTTACACAACTGTAAAGCCTACCTCGTTCGTCTCTCCTCCACAGGCCGTGGACTATGAGAGTCGGAGCTCCTATTCCTTCTCTGTTGAGGTCCTTAACCCCATAGTGGACCCCCGC
This sequence comes from Pelvicachromis taeniatus, assembly GCA_015108175.1. Classification (NCBI taxonomy): domain Eukaryota; kingdom Metazoa; phylum Chordata; class Actinopteri; order Cichliformes; family Cichlidae; genus Pelvicachromis; species Pelvicachromis taeniatus. The sequence continues at coordinate 4,465 of VURO01018311.1, forward strand.
TTTCTACGTCGAGGACCCTTTAAAGATCGAGCTTCAATCCGAGTTGCGGTCCTGGATGCGGACGAGCCACCGAGGTTCTCTCGGGCCAGATATCACATGGATGTTTCAGAGAACTGCCCGCCGGCCTGCACCGTGGGCCGAGTCAGTGCAGTAGACCCCGACACTGGTCTGACCAATAATATCAGGTACAGTACGAAGCCTCTGCATTTCAGCAGGACATTTACTCTTCCTATACATTTACGGTGGAGCTTTTCACTGTTGTGATAGCAAACAGCCTACCAAGGCTCCATTTGAACAGGTTATAGAAAAAAGAAAGTTAGTCTTTCCAGTTTTTATGCTGTGATAGTTGCTGTAACTTAATCTTTGGTGTAAAAACGTGACACTGGTATCAGTTGTATCATCTGCCACCCAGGAAGAAAGCAAATAAGCCCATTTCTCAAAATGTTCCTCTCAGTATTTGCTGTTTATGAACTCATAACAAAACTGCGTTACAGGATTTTTATTGCTGAAAGACAAATCAAGCATTTAATAGTGCTGGGGCTTATATATCTTCATTTGTTTTACTGTTTTTAGAGGATATCATTTGTTTTTTTGTCCAGCCACAAGCAAAGGATAGCCAGGCTTTTTGAATGAAATTCAAACCAGGCTCTTCAGCTAAAAGAAACAAGACACAACAATAAGAGCTAACCAAATAAATATAAGCCAACCAAATGCCCACACAGTGTTCCCACGAGCCAGACAGAAACCACAGACGCTTGCAGCTTCCAGTGCATCGCTTGTGTTTGTGGTGGGTTTTGTCTCAAATAATATGAGGAGGGAACCAAATGATTTGTCTGTAAAAACCACGGAAAACCGTGTCCCAATTAAATGCAGAAGTGCTAAAAGCGAGTATGTGGGGAGGAATGATAGCTGGTATATTCATGGAGATATTTAGATAATCGGTGGCACTTCAAAAGAACTCTTATCAGCTGTGATAATCTCACTATATTAATTCTTTGGCCATTTGAATGCCGACTTCCTTATCACTCCCTCACACACTTGCCCCGTCTGCTTCTTTCGCTCTGCACCCCACTGCCTTCCCTGCTTGCATCTTCCTTTCACTCATTCTTTCCCATATTTCTCCCTGCCCTCTCCTCATTTCACCCATCTATATCCTCCAACCCAACTTTCTGTTCTTCAGGTTCTCCATTGATCCTCAGTCAGACCCCGAGGCTCTGTTTCGTATCACACCAGAGACCGGTCTCATCACCACAGCAATGGAACTGGACCGGGAGCGGGAGCACTGGCACAACATTACAGTCATCGCCACCCAGAGAGGTCAGAGGTCTCTCTTCTTACAACACTTAATCCAGAGACATCATTAGGGCTCCATCATTTGATTATTTATTCTATTAGAGCTAACCCTTGACAACGAAGCTAGCATTTCCCCACCTCTGACACCTGAACCACTGATGAGTAAGAGGTTTAAGGGACTGTAAACTGTGTTTTTACGGTATCTGAAAGGCACAGTATCCACTGTATGATGCAGTTTACTAAGCGGCTTAGCTCTCAAGTCATCAAACCATGAGAGGAATGCTGTTTGGAGCTATGAACAGTTTGTTACGGCGCGTCAGAGAATCAATTGATCCATATTGTGTGAGTTATCTGATGCTGCAATAGAGCTGTTCTCGTAAGGATTCAACTGGAAACACTGAATTAAAGCAACAAATCGAACTCAGGCCTCGATTTGCAGACAGAACATGATAGCACGGGGGATCGGTAAACATCTTTCAGTCTCCAAGTACGTAGGATGTCAAGCAACAACAAACACCAAGGCAGTTCACAAGGAAGTTCAAGTTATACAGGTTCACTCAGGAAATAATGATAAATAGAAAATGCAAGGGGCAAGAGCATCAGTAGGTGCCCTTAGTAGCTGCTCTGAAGCTTTCAGTCATGATTGAGATTATCTAATTTTGTCACTTGTCATTTGTGCAATTTAATTAAGAATGATTTTTTGATTTAATCAGTACATATTTTAATATGGTGTTGATTCTATTCAGCCAATCATATGACAGCAGTTCAATGCATTCAGACATGGAGACATGGTCAAGAAAACCTGCTGAAGTTCAAACTGACACATTGGCAAAAAAAAAATAGGTGGTTTAAGTAAATCTGAATGTGACGGGGTTGCTGGTGGCAGGCTGAGTATTTCAAAAAATCTTTCAAAAAAGATTTTGCTGTACAACCTTCTCTAGTGAGAAGAGCTTTATTAGAAAAAGAGAAAGTATCCAGTGAGCAGCAGTATTCTGGGAGAAAATGCCTTGTTGACACCACAGGTCAGAAGAGAATGGCAGACTTTGGATGTAACCACTCGCTACGGCCAAAGTACATGGAAGAACATCTCTGAATGCATAACAGGTCAAACCTTGAAGCAGATGGGCTTCAGCAGCAGAGGATCACGCCGGTTGCCACTCTTGTCAGAGAAGAACAGGAAACTGTGGCTACAATTCACACAGGCTCAACAAATCCATCCTTCTTTTTATCAACTGTAAGCAGGTGTGGAGGTTATTTTCTTTACGCTCTACACTTTAGATCACTTCGTATCAACTGAGCATCCTTTAAATGCCACAGCTAACTGAGTATTGTTATTGACCTCTCCATCCCTTTATGGATGGAGGCTCGAACATTATTTAAACAGGAGTAAACATAAATGCATTAGCTGGTTGGTTTCAGAGATGTTCTTTTTCTTTTTCATTAGATTTCTTGACAAGAAAAATAGTAAATAACACCATATCAGCTTTTCTTAAAATGTCCTTCAGCCAGGTTAGTTAATGGATGGCACAGCCTTCGCAGTTTATTTAAATGTAAATAATTTAGTTTTAAGCTTACCTAAGCTTTCAGCTTCACAAACGACGACCCTGGGTGAAAGGTCTGTTAGAAGCACCAAATGAAGTAGTGTTGTGACACTTTCTGATTTTAATGTAAACTGTACAATAAAGTTATTTTATAATAACCCAAATAGTTATCCAGTTTAGATGAATCCAGACATTAGCCTTAAACTAGAGTATTGACAAGATCAGAAAAAACTATCATAATGGTAACTACACAACACCGGCGTTGGGAAATAATCTAAGAATGAATTTCCATTTGAGGGTATAATTCAATAAACTTTGCAACACGTTAATGTAACTGGAACATATTCATTTTACAGTAAATTTGACTTAGTCAATGTGTCAAATCATTATCATATTGATACTGTAATCATCACAATATATAAAAAAAATCTAGAAACAATTACATCATATTGTAGTGAAATGAAAACAATATCACTAAAGTATCGCTCGGAACACATGTTTTATTGAGACAACCCATTGCACTCGTGGTGTCACAGCTCCCGAAAAGATCAAGCTGAACCCAATAATGCATGCTGATGGGATGCACTTGCAAAGATATTTTGTTAGTTAAAAAAATGTCTTGTGTTTTGGACAAACCGAATGAATTCAGGACTGGATCATTTCGTGTAATAATGCAAACATTTCTTTTTTTTTTCTCTCTGCATTTATGTATTTTTAGAAGTCACTGACAACCTGTTTTCTTGTTCAGCCTGCTGTACGGACGTAAAATTAACACCAGCATCCTGTTAAATCCTGGCTATGCTCCAGTAGCAGTGTCTGGCAGATGACAAGTCATAAAAGCACTCAAAAATAATCCAACTGCTTTGTTTAAAAGTAGAAGTATTGTTGGAGAATTCTATCCAGTGTCTGCTGTGCTCAAGGAAAAAGAAGCTGTTTTCCTGCCAAGTTTTGTTCTGGACAAACTTAATCTTTACTTAAAATCTACTCAGGGTTCCTCGTGGCAGCAATGTGTTGGTAGGACTGTGGCGGCAGCACACTGAGTGCCTGTCTTGAATAATGAGCTCTATCTAATAAACAGACTGTTGGAGACTGTGTTGACATAAAGCACAGTAGGAGCCCTGCCATGGCCACAGGCAGGCCAGCTCACCCTGTGGCATTACAGCAAGAGCTCATTTTCAGCTTTTCAGCGATGGGAACCAGTTGCTGTCATCCATGACACAGTGCTACTGCTGTTGGTTTGAAAACATGGTGTGGGAATGTTATGAATGTGTGTGTGTGTGGCTCGGTTTACAGAAAGTGTAGTCCAATGTGTTTCAGGGTTGCCTGCCTAGATAAAGGATGTGTGCTGGTGAGCCTGCATTGTGTCATAGCTGCCTAAAATGTAATGATGAGTGTTCAGAATGCTAACTTCATGTGTTTCCAGCGCGGCTTGTGAGAACTTCATGTTCAAGTGTGCGTATAGCCAAGTGAATGGGGTGTAGGGAACCTTATGCCAATCCATTTAAACTGCGCTCTTGTGTAACTGCATGCAGATTCGCTGCCTTATGCATCCCTCTTCTGCCTTTTCTCTCTCTTTCTTAAGAAAACACACACACACACACACACACTCTTTATGCTGCGAGAAGTGCTGGCTATGAAAAGAACAGTTTGATGAGGAAAATTTTAACTGATATGGAATCATCAGTCATACTCCAGCTGGGAGCCTGTGAGCTGTAACGCAAGCCAAATGAAACCAAATGCACTGCTGTTTATTTAGCCAATTGTACGCTCACTAATGTGATGTAATGTGAAGTTTTTGGACAAAGTCTTGAAATACTTGATTATGCCTATGAGGACAACTGCATGGGATTAATGGACCGACAACATGCACCACTGTATTTGCATTGTACTCACTAGTGTCTTTTGCTGTTTTGAAATTGTGTTCGTATCATTTTCTTTATACAGCTGTGTGTGCGTGTCTTTGGACGCTACGTCCTACTGTGCTGTTCTCTGGCTCTTTCAGACAATCCCAGCCAAGTCTCCAGAGTTCTAGTTGCAATAGAGACCTTAGATCTGAATGACAATGCACCTGAGCTGGACAGGCAGTACAATACAGCCATGTGCGACTCCTCCTCCATTGGACAGGTCAGTATGTGTTTAAAGTACTTGAGGTCTTTATTTCCATTCCATGCCCGGGTTATTCCTGGAACTACATTTTGGCACTACATATTTCTCAGTTTAGATACTTAAATTGCCAGCGGTGCTAAAGACTGTAATTTTTCAAGAAGATGTGAAAAGACTTTAAGTGATGACTACACAGCAGCAGCAGTTGTGTTGTCTTCGTGTTTACATGTGAGGCATTCGTGGTTTTTCAATGTGTCAGAGCCCAGCACACAATCACTGCAGTTGCATGGGTAAAAGCTTGCAAATAGAGTAGCAGGGATATAACGCATTCAGAATGTAAAAGCCAGAGTAGACATCTGGACTGACTGAAATAGAAGCTGTTCTGTCAAACATGCAAAATGCATGACTCAAAACACTTTTTAGACACACTGCTAATGCTATAGCCTCACAATTTATCAGTCAAATCCTACATATTGTTGGTTTGAATACAGTTTTTGTTACAAAAGTCACATAACTGATTATAGTCACCAACCAGTGGCCAAACTACTAGCCTTATTAGCCTCAGTAGCTTTTAAATGAACAGAAAGATGCCAACATTTTCAGCATATTAATTGTTTTCACCTCATTATTTTAGATTAAGACAACATAAGATAAGATAAGACCCCCCACACGCCAAATTTTGCACTAATCATACACATATTCATAATAAATTAGTGTTACCGTGTCAGACAACATATGCAAACTTTGGTATTTAATGTTCATGTACAGTCATATAATTACAACACAAACAGTCGACGAGTATTGAGCTAGGAGCATATAGAGTGTAGCAGAACAAAGCTGTATCCCTTCAGATACGGCCACATGCAGCTAGAGCACACTCATTCACCATGGAGCCAGGTGAATCCTCCATGGCCTGTTATCAGAACGCAGCAGCTATTTGCATTATAATTAAACTCGAGCCTCCTCTCAGGCTGCCTCCCTCCTTCCTGCTTTATTTGTGTTCTTGTCTGTTTCTCTGCATCGTGTTTTTCTCACTCGATCCTATCTCAATTATAGAAATCATCCCTTTGCTCTTCAGCCTCCCCTTGGAAACCCTGCTCTGCTCCCCTTTCTTGCCTCCATATTCTGTCTTCCATGCTGGCTCCGTCACTATCGTTTTGGTGTCGTGGCCCATCTGTTGTGGGGTTTTTTTTGTTTTGTTTTTTGTTTCCGCTGGTGTTTTCGTTGCTCTGCTCATGCCTTTGTTGTGTCACCACGAAATCTGTGATTCTATGGCAACGACGTTGATTTTGTTTTTGCCTGTGATGTTCGTGTTTGTGCATGCTGCAATTTGAGTGAGCGGCACGCAGTTCATAAAAGAAAGACTATGATGTCTTCCCAGTGTGTTTGGCGTAGTACACGCACATCTCTGTATGACACGCCATTAGGCAAAGCCTGTTTGAATATTCACCCACAGCATCGGATAACATAATGCAACTGTTCTTAGCAAATCTTCTCAAGGCCTACAGACACCGACTAACTCAAAGAGCACGCGGCACCCTTCATCCCCGCATTGAGTCTCGTATCGAGCACTCGAAAGAGTTCCTGAAAGAGCGCCCTGCATAATGACGAACAGAGAGTTTCATTAAAAAGAAATTACCCATCAGCTCAGTCTGCGGGAGATTTCTTTAAGATTAATTTGGTTAAGATTGCCAATGAGGACTTGTGTAGATGCCTTTACAACACCGAGAGCTGCACGGCACTGTATTTACAAAAAAGGGCCATTCGCACACAAACACACGCACACGCTTATTTATTTGGTGCGAGTGTCAAACACAGTTCACTTATGTCGCTATGCTAATTGTTTGACTTGTTTTCATTTCTGCCAGCGTTGGCTAATGTTTTTTTGGTTGTTTTTGTAGCTAAAAGCTCGCTCTGTGTAAGTGTTTTTTTCTTCCTCCTTTTCCGTTCTCTCTCTATGCTTTTCCTCGAAACACACACACACACACACATTCACTCGCACCCTCCCCTCACCCAGTCTCCCCTGCTCTCTATCTCTGTGTTTCAGGTGGTGCAGGTGTTGCGGGCGATTGATAGAGATGAGGGTGGGAATGACAGCACCGTGTATTTCAGCATCCCTCCAGAGTCCAGCGCTGCCCTCAACTTCAGCGTCAGGGACAGCGGTGGTAGGCACTCAATCTTTCCTTCTCTGTGTAGTTCTCTTAATTCCTGTTTGTCTGCTCCTCCCTTGGCAGATACACTGTCTCCCCCCCCCACACACTTTTTAAGGCCCTTAATCCCACATATATATATTTTTTCTGCCTTTCTCTTCCCATCTTCATCTTTTCTTCTGTTCTCTTTCTTTCACGTTCCTCTCAGACCCACTACCTCTCTGAGTCGCCTCCCCTTTTTCTGTCCCTGACTCTGTCTCCTACCATCCATCTCCCATGTCTGGTGGCCCCATTGTTTTGTTTTGTTATCCTCCCCTCTTTTGTTCGTCCCTCTTGTTTTCCTTCCCATATCCTCTACATCCATCTTCTTCCCCACCACCATGTAAACGTAGTATTTCCACTGAGAAGCTTTTGAAGAAATCAAAGCAGCTTCGTTTAATTAGCGTCAACTGAATTCAATTTAGCTACTTACTGTTTTTTTTTTTCCTGCGCATTTTCCCTCCTGAACACTTGTCATGTCCTCTCTCTTTGTTTTGCACAATTACACACGTATAGTCCTAATGTCATACATTTGATAGGGCTATTTTAATACAGGGATGCAATATACTGCTGATTTAGTGTAACTGTACGCGTCAAGCCGTGCATGTGAGGGGGTATTTTTGCATCCTTGAACAAATATGTAGTCTCCTGAAATTGGATGCACAAGTCTTAGCTCACATTTACGTTTCTCAACACAAAAACAAGCTAATTGGCTCACAAATGCATTTCTTTGCAATTATGCATCACCTGTGGAGTTTTCGTGTAAACACATATACTTTGTCTCAGTGTTTCCCGCAAAAACACAGTGTTTGCTTCCTTGAGGCTTCGACGACATGCTGAATAAAAGATAAAACATTCGCAAAGCTGACGTTTTTCAATATTTTGAGACCTGGAGAATTTTTCTAAAGAGTGCAGGCCTGATTACATCAGTTGGCATTCTTTCTTTTTTTTCTTTTCACATCTTTGCTACATTTTTCTTTCTTTGACACAATAACTGTTGTGGAACAGCATGAAATCGGTGAAGCTCTTCAGTTGGTATGTGCTGCACAGTTGCAGTTGAGGACAGTAATGCAAATCAAAACATTGCACCACCAGCAGATAAAAACTCCACAGAAGACTTTTATGTGTGCTTATGTATTCTGCACACTGCTCATCTCTCTCCACTTGAAAGTTTGATTTGTGCGTCATATTAGCTAAAGATGTCAGTAGCATATTGAAGTGTATAACATAATACTCCACGTGCACACCTTGGACCCTTGGACAGGTGTGCTAGCTGTAGGTATACCTGTTCAAGTGCTCATTAACTCACATATATTCTGATCAGCCAGTCACATGACATTCATGCATGTTGACATGGTCAAGAGTAGGGCTGGGCAAAACGATTATTTTCCGAATCGATGAATCTAGTGATTAATTTTTTGATGCATTGATTAATCTAATGATATATGTTACTGCTAAGCAGCTTAAATTAGTTTTGCATTTACGGAGGTTGGGTGTTTATCTCTGAGTGTATGTCTACGTGGGGGGTGTCTGGATGAACTAAAGGGTAAAAGCCAGCGTTAGTAAAAAAGTTGAAAACTTACGGTCGTTTTATGATCGGCCATTTCCACCTTACAAAGTCGGCAAACGACTGAATCACTTCCTTTTTGGTTAAAATATCCCCATACTATAGAACTGCGTGTTCGGGGGGCGTGGTTTAAGTCGACATGTTACCGCTACTCGCTGCCGCCATGTGTTTTTTTTTAAAAGTGATGACGCATCGACGCATATTTTTTACGTCGACGTATTTTACGCGTCGACGTAATCGATTACGTCGACGCGGCACGCAGCTGTTTAGTGGCTGGCCACAAGTAACCATATTCAGACTGAAAGGTGAAGTACTGAGTTATCAGTTTGACTTGCAACTAGTGCTGTTGCAATGCCAGCAATGTACCAGCACCTGTAGAATGAAATGATTCTCAGCAGACAGTTTAATACCAAAACTCAATCCTGACATGGTGGCAGATCATTCATTTCAAATCGTAACTTTATAATTTGTTGACAAGGTTGATGCTGAAGTGTCAGGATAGTTGCAGAGTAGCCTAGTATTGTTGCAGTTACATTAAGTTAGTTTAAGTATTCAATGACAGCCATGCCAAACGGATCGGTCTTTTAACTGAAGTACACTCTTCAGTTATTTATTTGTAAAAAATGTTTGGAATCATGTATGATTTTCATTCCACTTCTCACGTGTACACCATGTTGCATTGGTCTTTCACGTGGAATTCCAATAAAATTGATTCATGTTTGTGGCTGTAATGTGACAAAATGTGGAAAAGTTCAAGGAGGCCGAATACTTTTGCAAGCCACTGTATTTCCTTCCTT
>VURO01018312.1:0-12351 GCA_015108175.1 Pelvicachromis taeniatus
AACTTAATTTTGACACACACACACACACACACACACACACACACACACACACACACACACACACACACACACACACACACACACACACACACCAGGGAGTTTATTTTTCCTTTGAGCAGAGGAAAAAAATGGCTGTACCAGGAGCCCATATCAGAATCTTCTTCACATATGGCGATTAATGATTTAGCCTTCTGTAATTACTGGACGTAAGTGAATGAAAATGCAAGCTGAACAGCCAAACACACACACAATCTGGTTAAAAAAAAGTTGACAGGAGTTAAACTAGCTTTCTCTAACCGCCTAATATGTTAGAAAAATCATATAAATAGGCAGAACTACCCTCTTTCTATGTTCTCTTGTTTTTCGATGATGAATCATTGTAGCTGCTTCCCACATGCACAGTCACAGTCAAAGAGAGAAAAGATACATGGATGAACATGTGTATCTACGCACGCCCACACATGTCCCTATTGCAGTTGTTGGTTATGTGCTGAGATGCAACTATAGGAAGGCAGATTAACTGTAATATGAATCTAATATTAATTCAGTGGATCACAGGTGAAAAATTAGCCTTGTTTGGTAAGCTGCTGCCAGGCACTCTGATCATCACTAGTCTCCAAGATAAGTGTCATTCAGGCTATTTTTGCCACTAAATTATTTTCAAATTTACTGTCATTACTCACTACTTTAATCACATAAAACAAAAATGTATAATCCTTGTGAGAACTGGAAGGAATGTGCAAGTATAAAAGATGACTAGATAGTAACTGTACAAAGGGTAAAAGGCTATGTGGTACAAATAGTGACTCAGCCAATGTTTGTTTTATGTAACATGCCTTGCTAGAAGTCTTGATGCACTGTGTTTTTAACCATGCTGGAGGACTTTTCTTTCTTAGTGTACAGTTGCCACACAACACAGAAATAGAGTATATAAGGATGTGTGGTACACCTGTAGAAAATCATGCTAACACTTCCTCTTTTTCACATGTTGGAATTTCTAAATACTGTTATAATTCTGACAACTCTCATATCCCTTAAACCTATCACATGGATTAAAATCATTAGCTTGGTGCTTTCTCAGCTCTTTTTGTTGTGTCATTAAGAGTTAAATTGTTCATTTAATTTTAAATCAAAGACTTTGCTCATTTAAATCAACCCCCAAAAATACAATTAGAAAAATGCAAGCAATAATTGCTGCAGTTAGTGGAATTTTAATATGCGTGAAAGCACTGCATTTTAAGTGAAATTCTTACTCTACTATCCTATAAGCATGTGCACATTCATGCTCACATGTGGGACAGTGTTTGAGGCAACTAGTTAGATAAGGAAAATCAGTTGAAGTGTGTCGATGAATGATGGTTATCTTGTAATTTCATTGTGCAATATCAGCCATAATGTGCATTTTGCAGAAAAGTGCTACCATTAAACTGTCTTTATCTATATGAGTAAAACTCCTTATTAACAACTGCTTGAGTAAACAGATGGTAGGTTACTGTCACACATCCAGAGACATACTAGCATACATCAGGGATTATGATGGATTCTAATGGAACTGTCCATCAAGTAAAATCAGTGACAAACATGACATGCTTCAATCTATTGCAGCAGCTGAAGGGCTTTCAAGGAGCCATGATAAAAGTAATGAAATGTGTTCAAAATATAAATTCACAAATAATGGATGTGCAAATGTGCATTTCAGTTTTTTTTTTCAGTTCTTCCAAAACCAAACATACCAATTATTTTACTCTTTATTTTACTCCAACCCTTTCAACCCCACTTAAATCAGTCTGAAGAGTTGCTGCAAAACTCAGCAACACTTGAAAAGATGTTTTAGGTTTTACTGAAAATTTCTTGACAAAAAAACTGACAGTGATGTCATTTCGTGATGTGTTAAAAAGATAAAGCCTATATTCTTACGCAGGTATGTGTTTTTTCTGTATGGTTTTCAATATTTGTTTATTATTTGTTTGTTGTTTGTACTGTAGGTATGTGCGTGTGTGTGTTTCTATTGGTCTTTGCCCATGTACCTGCACGTGGAAGGTAAAAGGGTTATAAATCACTGCCACTGTGTGCGAGCATATGTTTGTGTTCTTTGTGCCTTCTCGTCCTGTTATGAGAGCCTGCTAGTCCTGACAGTTAGAATGGATGGCACTCATTATTTATGATGCCGTCCACACATCACTGTGTGTTGTCACAAAACGAGCTGTCAGCTGCCACAAGATGGTAATCACACAAATGCTATTTGGCTTGTAATCTCGTAGATAAATGCGTGGTAAATATCAATATGGTACGCTATACTACTTTTGCATTTGTCTCACACAAACATAAAGAGGCAAGACGTAGAATGAGGCTTCTCAGTTCTGATCATATACATGTACTAGAAGTGTAGAAGTGTATGCGTATCATCCATCTGTGGTATAAACTTCTAGGAATGTCCACTACTTAAAATTCACCAACATCCAGCTATGTTCTTAACTGCTTGTTCAACTTAGTCATCTTAAGGGCCAAAGGCAAGGTACAGCCTGGACAGGTCAGCAGTCCCACAGGTAACACAGAGAGATAAGCAACCATTCATGCTTTATTTAGAGTTAATTTAAAACCGTCAATTGACCTAACAAACATGTCTTTGGACTGTGGGAGGAAGCCAGAGTACCTGGAGGGAATCTGCACAGGCATAGGAAGAGCATGCAAATTCAGCACATAAAGGCTAATGGATTCAAACCCAGGTTCTTCTTGCTTTGACGCGACAGTGCAAATCATTGCACCACTGTGCCAACACAGTCACTAACAGCAGAGAGTAGTTCACACTGGGAAGAAAATATGTTTCTAAACCTGGCGGTCCTAGATCTGAGAAATTGGTTCTGAGATCTTCATCCTGAGGGCAATGGTAAAAATAGCTCTTTGGAGGGATTAGAGGCACTTTTTTCAGATATTTAGTCTCCGAGTCAGGCTGCATTTGTCATAAATATCATCTATTGCTTGAAGCTTAATGATGCGCTTTGTAGTCTTGACCACCAATTGGAATACTTTCCTGTCTCAGACTGTAAAACTGATCCTCATCAAAATCTCAGTATGTAAGGATGATCTCTATGAGACTAAGGTAGTTTATAATTCAGCATTTTGAGGAAGTATAATCTATAAGCATTCCTCTGGTACTCTTAACATGAAGATGGATATATAGCAGTGCACTGGAGACTTTCTAAAATTAAATGTTTTTATTGTCCATTCATCCATTCATTTTTTTCCCCACTTATCCAATTTAGGGTTGTGGAGGAGCTGGAGTCTATCCTGGTTGACACAGGGAAAGAGGCAGGGTACATCCTGCACAGGTTCCCAACCCATCACAGGGCTAACATATAGTAACAAATGACCATTCACACAGTCAATTCTGTGCCAGTGCCCATGCCACAGCCTGACTTTCACCTCTCCTGAATTGTAAGTGGTTAGACAATCGGCAGTGGTTGTCTTTTTGTCATCTACTATCAATCAATACGCAGTTCTTGTATTTTTTTTAAATATATATAGTGCCCATTTTCAGAAGTTCATCATGGCCAAGTCAGTCACTCCATTTCAGGAGCAGAGCAGAGCATGCTTTTTAGTTACTGAAAACAGAACTGAATGCAGAATGCTAGACATAACTGATAAATCTTTGAAGTTTTAGTTAGGTAAATTAGTTATGTGCAATAACAGTAACTTTAAAAAGTTGAAATTAAAAAAGAAATGGGTTTACAAAAACGTTTGCAAGGATTCAGACTATATTACTGGATTTAGACAGGATAAGATGGCACAACTTCCAACCTTAATTTGTAAAGCTTAAAAAGAATCCTTGGGCTGTTTGAAAAGTAATGCAATAATAAAACTGTTCTTTTCTTATACTTTTCTTATACTTTTTTGTAGGTCTGAGGTATTCAATTCAATTCACTTTTTTTAATATAGTGCCAAATCACAACGGTCGCCTTTATATAAGGTATGTATGTAAGGTAGACCCTACAATAATACATACAGAGAAAAACCCAACAAATATATGACCCCCTATGAGCACGCACTTTGGCGACAGTGGGAAGGAAAAACTCCCTTTTAACAGGAAGAAACCTCCTGCAGAACCAGGCTCAGGGAGGGGCGACCATCTGCTGCGACCAGTTGGGGATAGAGAGAAGGAAGACAGGATAAGACATGCTGTGGAAGAGAGCCAGAGATTAATAACAAGTATGATTCAGTGCAGCGAGGTCTATTAACACATAGTGAGCAAGAAAGGTGACTGAAGAAGAAATACTCAATGCATCATGGGAATCCCCCGGGCAGCCTACACCTATTGCAGAATAACTAAGGGAGAATTCAGGGTCATCCAGCCCTAACTATATGCTTTAGCAAAAATGAGTTTTAAGCCTATGAAAAGTAGTCTCCCAGTATATGCTTTAAAATTTACACACAAACACACACACACCTTGATAATACAGTACCAGGTTCAGAAATGTTGGCCCATATTGATATAACAGCATCACAGTTGCTGCAGATCTGTCAGCTGCACAAGATTCTCTATTGGATTGAGACTCAATGACTCATAAATGAGTGGATATGGCCAGCAACAATAGTCAGGTAGGCTGTGGCATTTAAGCAATGTTCAGTTGGTACTTCTATCTTTGTACAACCATCACCACCCTAATCCATTGATATAAGACAGGATGAATACTTTCTCCAAATTCTGACCCTGCTATCCAAATATCACAACAGACCAGGCGACATTTTTCCAATCTTCTGCTGTCCACTTTTGGTGAACCAGTGTGAATTGTTTTTGTGTGCAGTTTTTCTGTTCTGAAAGGAGTGGCATCCAATTTGGTCTTCTGCTGCTCTAATGCATCTGCTTCAACATGTTCAACATGTTTTGCATTCAGAGACACTCATCTGCAGACCTTGGTTGGAAATGGTTATTTTGATTTACTGTTGCCTTCCTAGCAGCTGAAAGCAGTCTGGCTGTTCTCCTCTGACCTCTGACATCAACAAGGCATTTTTACTCAAAGAACTGCCATTCGATGGATTTTTTTTTTTTTTTTTTGCTTTTTAAAATCATTCTCTGATATGATTGTACAGAAATAGACTAGCTGTTTCCAAAATAGTCCATATGCCACCAACAATCATGCCATGCTCCAAAGCATCTTTCTTGTCAGTTCTAATGCTAAGTTTGAACTTCACATCACATTCGAAAAATCACGCGGCACAACGCCTAACAAAAGTGTCACAAAAAGCATATTGATATTTTTCCCCCACCCACCAGGCATAGCGGAATTGGTTTGGTTCATCCCCAGTATACCTTTTTTACTTTCTTCTGACCACTACTCATGCTAGGGCCTTCCTCTGGGTCAGAACCTTCTCCAGAACCCAGGTCAGACTGACTACTTTTTCTTTTCAAATATTTATCTATTGCTAACACGCGCTGTGTTGTCTCACTCACAGCATGGCTATTATGTCATTTCTTCTTCGTCTTCTTCTGTTTTACAGGCAGTTGGCAAACTATTTAATTAGAGCAGGTAGTTGTACTGCACTCTAGTGGAAGAGAATGTAATTGTTCTGCCCGTTACGCACGCCGATCGCTTACAGTACTAATCAGGTGGAACCAGATAATCTTCCACAGCAGACCTGATAATTTCTCACTGCACACCTATATACCACATCACAGTGGTTGGGAAACACTGGTCTAGACCATTGTACCTAAATGCACTGAGTTGCTGTATGCGATTACCTGATTACATATTTGTGTTAACGACGAGTTGAAGAGGTGTACCTAATAAAGTGGTCACTACTGGTATTATGAATTTAAATCCCTCCACAGAACTACTGAAAGACCAAAATCCTTTCATTCTGTTAACTGTATGTAGCTGATCAATAATCTATCAGGTAGAGATCAAAAGCAACCCTTGAGCTAGAGGACAGTTCTGTTAGTTGAAGGTTATCTTCATGGCTGAAAATACATATTCGCTATAGAACAGAAAAAGATATCTTTTTGTCTTTTTTTTTAAGGTTTTGTGTGTCCTACATCGTTAATTGGCTCTGGCTATTTAGGAAAAATGTTATGGTTTCAAGTAAATTTCCTAATATTGCAATAAATGAACTCACAGTTCCTCAGATATTTAAGCGATAATAATGTGTGCATGTGATTGTTGTAAAATATTCTTTGACCATTTGGTAGTTGTGTTTTCATGCATTCTTGATATGTCCTAAAAGTTTGTGTTTTTTTTATCCAATGTCCTGCGTTTCATTTGCATAATTACAAGGCGGGAGACTTTCTGCCTTTAAGACTTAGTTTAACCAGATGTTTTAAACAAGAGCCTTAGACTAAGCATTCTCTCACACTTGGTTGCTGTAGCACTGCATTTAGAAATCCTTTTTCATGTTCTAGGTGTTGTTTCACAGACCAGATCACCCTAAAGCAATGCATATGTGTGTATGCAAGGGGGGTGCTGCAGAGAGGATGAGGTATAACAGAAAAGATAATGGAACCCCACCAAGGTAGCGTGGCTGTTTGTTGGGCTTCAGACCCTCGCCACTTGCCGCTTTCTCTCTGCGTGTATTTCTCTTGCTTTGTCTCTCACCTTCCCCTCATGGTGACATTTTTCCAGGCTGTGTGTTGCCATGAATGACAACTAGGGGCTCTTTGGAGTGTATGTCGGCAGAGTGGCCTGGTAGAAAGAGATAAGAAGAGGAAGCCACACACATGCACACATTCCCAAACACACATGCATATTGTCCATTCCTTTTTTTTTTTTTTTAAAAAGGACACAGAAACCTCCATGTCTAGAATCTAAAGTGAGTCTTGGTATCATTCTGCAAATTTCTTTGTAGCTTGTGCAATACTTACTGTATATAGAGATGTACACCTTGTGCACCAATGTGCAAGTTTTCTGACAATGTTGCCAACAGTTATGCGATGCCTGTCAGGAAACAGTAAAAATGTGCAAAGTTTAAATTAAAGTTAATTCAATGATTTTTTCACATTGAGACGCTACAGCCCAACTACATATAAAGCAGTTTCCTTGACACCCATTAGTTCCTGACTGTTGGTGGTTGGAGGATATTTCCGGCTGTGGAAATAGTTGGTTGCATAGGGCACACCTTGTACATTTTCCACCCTGTCATTTGTCAGTCAACAGGACCTTTTGCTTCTATTGGTAGCCACTTTAGTTGTTTGCCTCAAAGTTGAAATGACTTTGTCTCTGTTGTTTTGCGCATCATTGCTGAAGTTCATTGACATTGGCTTGTCTATGGTTGCCACACTGATGTTAGTCTCCTCAGTGTAAATGCTTAAGTCTGGGTAGATGCGTTTAATACTGGTTTCAGTATCAGTGTAAAACTGATTTAATGCTCCAACACCCACGCATGTAAGCGCAGCATGGACCTCTTTGTTAGTTTCTTCTTCATGGCGAAAGCTTATTATCATATTATAGTATAAATTGTAGCACATGTGCAAATATACATACTGACATACAGAAACCTTCTGCAGTGCACTACTCAAGAACTGTGTGAAAACATAAAAGCATTTTAACATGTGTGCTTTCTGTAAGGCACAGATGCTCATTGACATGTAAAACCATACCTAGAAACTCGAACTCATATGCTCAGAAACATGGAGTCATATACCACAACAGCAATGTTGAACTGCTGCTTGCCGCCTTGCCTCGGGGATGGTAGCAGCAGATGGTGCCTGTTCTGAAGTGCCGAGTACCCAGATTTGTTGGTTGGAGCCCCAAGAGGCACCGTTGATCATAGCAATGAAGTGGAGATGACACTGATCACTCTTCACCTCCTCCCCGAGGTTCTGTGCTTTCAATAAACGTCGAGGTGCTGAGAGATACTTGAGGTGCAGAAAGAGTAAGGAGTACGGACACAGTATGGGAGATGAATGCAAACAAACCACAGTCTTTGCATGGATGTCATATCCGGGGGGAATTTGAATGCAGGGAACGCACCACTACTACCTTGTTAACTAGAAACAACAGAGAAAAGGGTTGAATTGTCAATGATAAGCCTGAGCAAAAAAAGGGGTGGAAAAAAAAACACTCCTTGATTGATTTTGGTATTTCTGAGGCAGCTCTAATTATATGCTTTTGTTACTCACACTGATGAAATACTCAAACAGTTATTGATTTGGCTGCATGACTCTTTTCCCAAAGCAGATCCATTCCACTACAGCTGGTATCAATCTTTATCCCAGTTTCAGGTGCCTTCTTTAACTGTGCAATTAGTTTTAATTATAAGAGCTTATATGGAAATTGATTGATCTCAGTGAGTCTTATATGGATTATTTCTAAGACACTTTTTTTATCTATATAAAAATTCATATTGGCCATCAAATGTTTCACTTGACTTTAAATAAAACACATTACATTAATGACAATATTGTATTTTTATTCAGTTTATTCAAAACAATAAACATGTCATGGTTCAGCTGTGTGGCAGGCAGGATTGGACCCAAATGCAGGACTCATAGGTGGGATGTTAATTTTAAAGCGCAGCTTTACTGCTGGGACAAAACTCTTCATAGAAAACAGAGTTAACAAAAAACAAACCAAAACCTCAAATGCAAAAAAACTAGAAACTAAACTGGGAACAGCAAGCTGGAAACTAAGAAACTCACACTAGGACACTAACAGGAGCCCACGACAGACACGCAGCATATTCAGAGTATGACGCAACAAACGCAAACACAGGGCTTAAATACACAGTGGAGTAATCAGGGAATTGGAGACAGGAGGAAAACACAGCTAGGAGAAATTAGAGCTAATGAGACAAAGGAAGCAATTGCTGTGTCTCAATATGCGCACTTGTGTGTACTTGCGTTCTTGTAGACTCGTTATACATCCTCAGTCGGAGACAAGTACTGTCCCAATTCAAAGTACGCATCAAGCCGAGAACGCGAACGTGGTCCCGGATGTGGTCTCGCTCCGCCCATTTTATCGAGCGTGGTGACTTGTGTGGCCTTAGTGGAACCAAATAACCCGTCATGCATTTCGCAAGACCAGCCCGGTCACGTTCACATGACCTGTGACATCATCAAGTACGCTGGCGTTCCAATTGCACAGATCGCTAATCCGTGTTCTCGGCAAGTCCGGTCTTGCCGAGAACGCGAGTCCAGACTCGCGTACTTGCAATTTAGAAACAGCCAATGTCACATGTCTCATGTCAGACACACTGACATGAGACAGACTTTCAAAGTAAAACAGGAAATACACGACTTATGAGCAGACACAGGAACAGAGAGAACAGACTGGACACAAACAGAAACCAAAATACAGAAAGCTCAAAATACTGGGTCAAAATGACCCAGAACTGTGACAAAACATTTTCTCAACTGTGTTGGAATCAATTATAAAATCTCATTTGTTTTCAGTTTTATTTTAATGATTATTAGATTTTGGATTATATTTACATACTTTTCTTTTAAAACTGTCATTAAATGCATTTATTTTGCTGAATTTAAAGAATTAACGCTCCAAGAAAATATAGAAATGTTTGAACTACTGAGAATATTCTACACATACATAGGTGACACCCTAAAGCCAAAGCTTTTCTAAAGAGGCTCACCAGAGAGAAGTTCATAGCCAGAGGAATGTCTCATTGAGGAAACTGCTTGCTTTTTATTTTCCCTTCACCTCTGGCCAGATAACGGTCTTTTCTTTAGTCCACTCTGGATAATTGCATATGATTAGATTTAGTAGTTTTGTTGAATTGTGGTCAGATTGCCATCCTTGTCTGATAGAGAAGGAGAGAGAGAGGAAAGTTTATGTTGTGATCATCAATGAGTTTGTGTCAAGCTTTTGAGAGACAACATGATCTGAACAAGTCATGCCAGCCTGACCTCTGGTGACCTAATGTCAGGTAATCATTAGTGACTTTTAGCAATGTGAACTGCCCTGACTATTTAACAAATGCTAATGTTATTGCTTGTGGCTCTCCTACATTACTTTTTATACTGCCACAAAGACTTTTACTAAATAAAAGGAACCAGTGGTAGCCTGCAGGAAATTCTAGTTCTTTGTGCCTCAAGCTGGCACATTAGCATTCGCAGAGAATGCTTGGATTAGAAGTAATCCTTGGGAAGCTTGTTTTTTCTGATTTTCACAATATCTTTAGTGCTAACCAGACCAGCTTTGGTGTTTTTTACACTATGCAGGAGTTTCATGTCAAAGAATAGATCTTGCACTGTGACAACTCCATGCATGCCATTCTTTTTTTTTTTAACCTACATATGGCCTTTTTTTACCTTTCGGTTTCAATCACAGTGACTCACATTTGCTGTGCTGACTTTTTTTTATCTTTAAATAAAGTTTTGGTTGGGTAGCAAGCTTTGGGAGAATACAGACTAGAATTTTGTTTTTAGAAAATGGTGATGATTTCCTTTTAAACCAGCCTTTTGACCATTTATTGGCATGCTGTTGCCTTCAGGCAACAAACCATTTTTTGAGTATTAGAGTAATATTACAGTATTAGCCCCTTAACAGTATTATTTATTTATTTTATAAATAATATATTTATAATAACACACAACGCGTCACTGTTAATTGAAAGGAGGAGTAGATGGAGGTTTGAAGCTGAAGAAGCAATCTCTTCATGAACCGGCATAGGATGGGATGCTAGCAACTGCAAAGACTAATATCATTTTTATACATGCTTAAATTTAAATAACTGCGTTAATCATACGCCAGACTGACAGAAATACATAGGCCTGCAACTGCGCATACTGACTAATCCATCCATGTATACACATTCATTTGGTTGTTGGATAAAATCCTTATATGAAAATGAACTTGATGTTTGTTTAATAAATACATAAATTTACAGTTTCCCCCTATATCTGCTACACTCTAAAAAATATTCTTGGTCTTTGTAGTTAGAACTTAACAAAAAAGCTTTTTTCTGCTTAAAAAAGTAAGTTGTCTACATGTACACGTTTCAGTGAGTTGACTACTCGATGTTAAAAGTCAGTGCAACACAAAAATAAAAAAACAGCTCCTTAACTTAAATGTTTGAGTATACTGAACAAAATACTTTTGTCATCAATCAACAAAAGAAAATATTAAGTTTGTGTAACATGTAAAAATGAGGACGTGTGTGTGAGACCATGCAGACTGCAGAGGGAAACCCCGTAGCGTATGCTCCTATCCTGCCCAGCAGTTTCGGGATTCTTGTGGCCTCGTGGGAGAAGAGGTGTGTTTGTTCTAGACTGTGTTCAGCGAGTTAAGTAAGTACTGAATTCTAAATAGATGAATTACAAGTTTTATTCGTACACTTTAAAATGTCATCTTTAAACACCTGAAATTTGATGGTTTTAATCGTAATTTAGCAGAGTAGAGTTGATGTTGTTTTTTTAGTTTAGCTAGCCGTTTCTGTTAGCTAGCAAACGCTCCTCACAAATAAAAGAGTACACATCTTTTCAGTGTTGCATTGTAGTGTTTTAGAGAAGGTTTTATACTTAAAATAGCTTGTAAACTCAAAAGCTTCAATAATTCTTTGCATTGCAGTAAATTTCAAAATGCATTGGACTTGCAAAATTTGCAAATTTGAAACATCAAGAAGGAATGAGCTCTTAAAGCATTACAGGCTTAGACATAGCCATGGTGGACTGTTTATGCCTTGCCTATACTGGGATTGCTACTGCTTTTTCACATATCTTACATATAACAATTATAGTTTAATCCTTAGGACACAACTCAACAAAAACAGTTAGAAATAGTCTCTAAATTTAGGTTACATTTACGCACCTTATCCTACTGCTAGCAAAGGCTGCATTTAAAGCAGGCCAGTATGTAATAGTTTAAATTGAAGTTACAAAGATGAAATCTTTAATCCTTTTAAAAACATACTTAAAATCAATATTTGGCACAACACAAGTCCCATAAATGTAACAGTTTTGACTTTTCACCTAATAAACTGTAAGTTTAAGTTTTGTTTTGCTTTTTTTATTCTCCAGAGTTCGGTGGAAATGAGGAGAGAGGTCGCAATCCGTTGCCTGATGGTGTATCTGAAAGAGAAAGAAGAGGATCTCTTCAGAGAACAGCTGGTAGGTGAATCTCGCATTCTTTTGTTTTATTTTTACATGGCACATAAAATGCTGACATGTTTCTATTTAACCTACTTGCCAGGATGGTGAAGAACAGTTCCCAGAAGAAGTGGTAAAGATTGTAGTCACCAGACGTGCAGCAGTGTCTCTCCCAGTCATCGCTAAAATTGTGATTGAAGGAACAGCAGTCCTAGAAGACCTTGATGTGCCCAGAGCGTGTGCCTTAATGATGGGGCTTATATACGCTCTCAATCTGAGCTACCCAAAACAAGTGAAGACCACTCTAGAGATATTCCAGA
>VURO01018313.1:0-20956 GCA_015108175.1 Pelvicachromis taeniatus
TCTTCCACAGCATGTCTCTATCCTGTCTTCCTTCTTTCACCCCAACCGGTCGCAGCAGATGGCCGCCCCTCCCTGAGCCTGGTTCTGCCGGAGGTTTCTTCCTGTTAAAAGGGAGTTTTTCCTTCCCACTGTCGCCAAAGTGCTTGCTCATAGGGGGTCATATGATTGTTGGGTTTTTCACTGTATGTATTATTGTAGGGTCTACCTTACAATGTAAAGCGCCTTGAGGCGACTGTTGTTGTGATTTGGCGCTATATAAATAAAATTGAATTGAATTGGTCCTCGTGAACCAGTGGATGAAAGCAGTAACTAAGGATGCGGTTAGTCAGAAAATGCTCTATCCAGCCAGTGGGCTGCACATTTCAGTTGAGATGAGTTAAACGCTCTCAACTATCACAGATGGAGAAGTGATGTTAAAGGCCGATGAAGAAATCTAAGCACGAGTCCTTAGATTATCCACAGTGCTGATGTAAATTTAATGTAACCCAGCTATTATACAGTAGACCGTAATAGATTTATCACCCACACTTGGTGTTGTCCTAGATACATTTCTATAGACATGTTTTTTTTCAGTGACTTCATGGCCAAATAGATACTCTTTGATATTTGTCTGCAGACTGAGTGGCATCCAGGTCATTCACAGTGATCCTCCACCCTTACTACAGAGTTTTCAGCTGAGATATTGTATTCTTAAAGGATATAGTGAAAGAAGACAGTTCACTGGCAAACTGGCAACAACTGTTTATATCAAAACCTCAGAAATAAACAGCCAAAAGGTGCGTGACTGAAGACCACTAACAGGTCTTGAGAGCTTAAAAAGAAAGCAATTGGGCTTCGTTAGGTTTCTGAAGACGTTTCACTTCTCATTCAAGAGGCCACTTCACTATTTGAAAAGCTGGATGCGAGTCCCACGTAATAAACCTCTAATGGGTGCTGTCCCCTTTAGAGGCGGTTCTGAGCGTCATTATTATTAATCATGTGAACAAATGTGTGGGTCATTCCTGTCACTGGTGAAACCTCTGTGCGACATTGGCCTACATTACAATCGTGTAACTTTTTAAGGTCACCTGAGGCACGCTGTGAGTGGGAGTTGAAATGCCTGCGAAGGGATCTTAGGACTGCATTGAAGGTGGCTGTGAGCTGGTGTCCCACTGTAAGCCACCACGTCTGTTCGATGATGGTTGTTCATGATACACAGATAGCCTCAAACCATTCTTGGTCCAAACTGGTGTGCTTGAAAGAGTGATCTTTGTTCTTTAGGTGCAGGCGTACAGCTGATACTTGTCCTGTTGAGGTGACTGTCTTATGCTGTGCGTGAGTTTGTGGAGTGGCAGCTTGTTTTCTTGTATGTAGGGGTCAGAGCACTCCTCACTGCACAGCATACTGTTTAGCTTGTGTGTGGATGTTTTGTCTTTGGGATGAACCGAGTTTTGTCTGATGGTGATCAGAACCCTGCAACACCAGGCAGACAGAGTTCCCTCTAAGGCAGAAAGGAAAGAAAAGGAGCACACACTTAAAGAAAGCTCATATATTTGCTGCTGACATTGGAATCATGACCCCTCAATAAATAAAATTTTAACAAATCGCAAATTTGTTTGACTGTAAAAATATTTCGTTTTTCTGTAATGTAATGAATATTAGTCTGCTGGGAAAAATAAGTGATGCTTTATTTATGTAGTTGAGTTAAAGCCGGAAAAGGCTAACAGTGGAATCAGCCAACAAAATGTCAGGGGGACGTTTATTTATTAATTATTTTTATTACATAATGTAACTCTGGAATGAGAAGAAGGACAAATTACCTTAAACTTTTTCACAGTGAGTTCCAATATTTTCAACCTTAACCTGACCTCAGTAAAAGGGTCGCACATCACAAATACATTACCATGAATTGAATGACCTTTGATTACTTTTCATGCTTAGCAAGCTGACTTCTTGCTAAGTGCCCATGGAAACTTGTTTTTAGCACAGATTGCACAAGACTTTGTTTTCACACTTTGATGCCCCAATGTTTTTTTTTGTTTTTTTTTTGTGCAACAAAATATTATCAAGCGGTTTCCACAATCTGGAGCCACATGGCAGCAAGTTTTATGCTGGCATTCGTGTCTTGTTCACAAAAGTTGTTCAGCACTGACACCCGAGAAGTGTGTGGGCTGAGTGTAGATAAAAATGTCACATGTAAATACGAACCAAATGAAACGTGTTGACCTTAAAGTGAGGCAAAAATGCTTTTGGCCAGTTCAGATGGCGTTATTAACGATCCAAGATTTTATTCCAATTAATCTTGCAAGTAGGTCATATGGCTTTAAAGTCTAAAATATTAAAGTTTCATTTTGTTTCTCTCTGGGCTAATCAGTTCAAAGTTCCATTAAGTTACATAACAAATCACTCTGTGTTAAGTAAAATAACTACTGCTGTGCTGCAGAGCGCTTTGAAAAGCATCACCCATCCCAGCTCTATACAGACACAATAATGAACAAATTCTCATGTTGATTTTGTACATAAATTATGTGTTTGGGTCTCCCTGGTTTGCATTAAAAACATTTATTAAAGCCACCACATGTGCAGATGTTTTACACGACAAAGCTTAGGCTACGTCCACATGTACCGGGTTATTGTAGGGTCTTCCTTACAATGTAAAGCGCCTTGAGGCGACTGTTATTGTGATTTGGCGCTATATAAATAAAATTGAATTGAATTGAATGTACCCGGGTATTTTTGAAAACTGAGATTTTTCAATGCGTTTGCACCTTCCGTCCACACGTAAACGGCGATTTTGATCACTGAAAATGGAGATTTTTAATAAAGCCGGCCGGGGTGGATATTTTCGAAAACTCCGTTTACGAGTTACGTGTGGACGGGGAAAACAGAGAAAACGCCATGTCAAAAGTGTGCGCCTTTTTTTTACCCCATGCTGTGCGCCACGTTATTTTGTTGCGGTGCGATGAATCGCTACAATGGCGGACTTAGAGAAAATAATGTTACTGTTAATTTTACTATCTGCAGTGTTTACAGGCTTACACACACACAGAGTTACTTCTATGCGCCATCTCTGTTTACTATTTCCTACCCAGGCTTCTAGACTTCTGATTGGCCAACATTTCTACACGGTTAGGATTATATTGCCACCTTTTGCTTTGGCATGTTCCTGACAGCGTTTTCCTTCGTTTTGGCGTTTACGTTTTCAAAAATATCCGTGTACGTGTGGACGTAGCCTTAGACAACCTAAATGTACACCACCTGCACATTCCAACAGAACAGAGGGTGGAAGTAAATTTGTAATTTGTGGAGAAAATCAGTGAGCAAGCTGCTATCCTCAGAACCAAGAGGTTGTGGTCCACCTGAGAAAAATTGCAGGTGGATTCGTTTTCATGCATTCAGTGCCAGACCTCCTCTATCACTCATAGCAAATGTGACCCTTATTCACCAGGAGAAAAGGAGGAAGTTGTGTGGTGGTATTCAGTCACAAAGAAGAGTACTGAAGAGTGCCTATTTCAATTGGGTTTACTGCAGCTTACAGGTGTGTGTGTGTGTGCTGCTATTGCAAACAAGAGCAAAGATGAGAAGAGCCTTAGCAGTACAGCCCTCAGAGAAAACACACACACACCAAAAGTGAGAGGACAAATATAAGGTCCCAACCTTCGTCTTCCTCCTACAAATACAGACTGAACTGACATCCCCTGTGTGGGTATGAGTTTCTTCATTTCATCACGCTACCAACGGTAAGGAAAAGCTATTCCGAGACTTGAATGAAATTACAATGAACTCTAAATGTGCAATAAATAAATACAATAGCCTGTCACGACACATCAAGGTTTCTGGATGTTCCACAACAATAATGAAGACTTGTGTTTTTCAGTTTTGGGACCACTAATAGATAGTTTGGGGCAAGGTGATCACCACAACAATCAAATGGGCATCAAATGGTTTGCTAAGCCTGCAAACAATGTGAATCACATACTATGTCCTCATATGATTGTGTAAGTAGGCTCTTGTATTGACACTTAAAGCCATGATCATCAGCAAAACACCAAATAATGGAATAGAAGAATGGACTTTCATCCCTCTATTAGAGTATTGAAACCTTACTACCGTATATCTTCCAATAGTAGCCCTGGCGTTTATTTAAAAAATTAGTCGGACGGCCCGGCACTTAAAAGAGACCGGCGGTTGTTGGAGACCGGCTCTTATTCCCTTCTCAGACGGAATGGTGATGGGTGAATGGAGTTCATTTGGCAGTAAAATACGGTATGGTATCATATTTATGGCCACAAAATGTAGGCAACAACAGCGGATGAACATTTCAGGATTTAACAAAATTATCAGTGGAGACGAAAGGGCAAAATGACCGGTGCTTAAAGGAGACTGGCTACTATTGGAGCGCGTCTATTTGTCGTGACATGTTCTCAAACCCGGCGTTTATTAGAAACGGGCATCAATAAGAGAAAGGCCACTACTAGCAGATATATGGTAAGGCACATTATGTTGATTTTTTACAGACTTAAATATGTCTGAGTTAACCACCTGGGTTATATGTGGGTTTGTCTGAAAGAACAACCTAATCTGGTCGATTATGTGGTCGATATTTGGAACCTGGTGATTTTGACCTAAATACTATTATGATTTTTTTTTTTATTAACGTTGTTATTAGAGAACTAAATGAGGGAATATCTTTTGTAGATTAACAGCATTTTGGAGAAACACTTCAATACTAAAACTTGTTCATTTGCACATCTCATAGAAAGTTTTCATTGAAGAGAGCTACTCGCGGCCCAGATGCCTTTCACAGTGGCATCTGACAGAACCATCAGTTCTTTGATGCATCCGCCATGACAATATCGCATACTGCGAGGTAATGGTCCTCTTGTAAAAGTCATAAAGTCTGCATGTTGGATGGTGGGTGTGGTGACGGAATAAGCCTCAAAAAAACATTTTATCTGCCAGGAGTTGACAGTTTGTGTCCCCTCTTCGAGTTTGGTGTTTTGCACGTTGTTTTGCTTTCACTCACTTTTCACTTTTACTTACTCAGTTGATTTGGCACCAAAAACTATTTGGTCAGACTTAAAGTGACTAGAAAAAGAGTTGTCTTGTCTCAGCATTAACACCACGCACTAAAAAAGGACACCCCCTGCTAAAAGTGACACCAAAGGGTCCAAAATATGAAAACTATAAAGTGTATGTCATCCTACTAGTAAATGGCATTAGTTATTGGGGTTACTGATGTGCTGCTCTTGCTGTATGGTTTGACATCAAAGAGGGCCTCATCTTTGCCCTAAAACATGATGACATCCAGTTTAATTGATTATTAGCAACTGATAATGGCTACTGATTTCTTTACACCTGTGTGACAGGGGTATTTTAAAATATAGGTGAAGCATTATGGGATTTTTTTCTTGCTGCACTTGTCTTACTGCTTTTCATTTTCTGCTTTATTTATCCTTTTGTTTAGTGCCATTTTTTTTTATAATGCTTTTGAATCTGCCTTTGATAGATAAAAAGCATTGGCATATCACTGGAGCAAAATACAATGTCAATTTACAAGCAACTGGTAAGAAACTAGGATGTGTTTTACTTAGTGTACTGTAGCTTTGTTTTAGCTAGTTCATCTACAGACGTTCAAATTACAGGAAAAAACAGCAACAACAAATGAATGCAGAAACAACTTTGTTGAACTGATTCACACAAGTGCAGTGCGTGGTGCAATTAAGCAATCAACATGCAGTCATGTTCACTGCTTTGATATACCAATAAATCACTGCATGTGGTTGCATGTAAGCTGTGTCAGAGTAAAAGAAATCAATGCACAAAATCAATATGATTTTAGTACAAAGTGACATACATTTTAGTATTTGTTATTCAAGGACAGGATTTAAAGACTCAAATTGTTCTTAAATGTATACACAAGATTTGTCATTCAGTTGATTTGGCTAAAGTTCACCTGTTTTCTGAGTTTTTGCGACCGTCGAAGTGGGATTATTACACTGAACTGGAACTGTGGGCTAGCGAACCTGCTAACTGTGATTTTCTGGTCTTTTACGTCCTCTCCTGGAGAGTCGGGCGGAGAGAAGTTTTGGGGAGCACCACTGTCCTGTCTGGGCTACCACAGACAAGGAGACACTCGGGAGCAAAGGAGGAGCACAATTGGGAACTGCATTATTTGTGAACTGTTGGAATATGTTTTGGAGCACTGTAAGTAAACGCACTGACTTTTCACCTCAGTGTAAAAAACGCGCCTGGGTCCTCTTTCCCTCTCACTTCCACGACAATTCCCTCTGAGAAGGGAATAAGAGCCGGTCTCTTTTAAACGCCGGGCCGGCCGAATAATTTTTTGAATAAACGCTGGGGCTACTAATGGAAGATATACGGTATACATAATCAGTATTATCTAAGATTTGACTCTGAGGCTTTTTCTAATGTTTTTCCAATAGTGTATACCGTTACCTCAAACAGTGGCCATTTTCTTTTGGTAAAATGAGAAAACGAGATCAGTCCTAACTCCCATTTTTATAAATCAAATAATGTGATAAGGTGGCACAGACCAAGAGTGTAAGACACATTTTGAACAGGCAGCCTTTAAAGCTGCCTGTTCCAAAACCACCAGGTTTTGGCCATGAGAGCAGATTTAGCAAGAAGGATTCTCGGTCAAACCGCATACATGATTCACACATCAAAGTGTCTCAGAAGAAATAATACATGAAGCATGTGAATTCAAACTGACATCCTTTGGCACAGTGGCCATGAAATCTGTCTCCTGACTAATCTTTGCCCTTGAGAGTTTAACATGTTATTCATGTATGTAAGAGAATTTAGATAATGGCTTAAATCAAAGGGATATACTTAATTTAAAGTATATAAACTCGGGACCTATTCTGTGGATGGAGCGCTCAGAAGTGCAATGAGATTTGATATTCATACGTGAGAAAAATCATTATAACATTCACGTGTATGTTGAATTCAAAACTCGGGAGTCAAGTACATCCACAGCGCATGTATATTTTATTAGAAGAAATTTTCCGACACCCTTTCATCGTGAGCTCAAAAAATCATTGTGGATCAGTGTGGATACATCTGTTCCACTGTACACAGGTGTTTTTTTTCATGTTTCAGATCTCATAAGGGCCATTTAATTAATAGATGTTTATTGAAGAAAACTGTATGTTCTCACATTCAGATCATTCAGAGCCATGGACCTGATTCAGCTGCCAGATTCATAGACTCTGCTACAAATACAGAGAGTAGCTGCTAGGGAGGGAGGCAGTCCAGATGGCTGCCTCAATTCCAACATTGCAAATCGGTGTGACTGTAAAGATTTAAGCTGCTGTTTTGGGGGATGGGTGCTAATCAAGATGACTTCTGATCATAGCGAACGTAAAACTGCCTGTAAAAGCTGCTAGATGGAGGGAATTTCTCTCGAAATTGCTGCACAAACGAAAACACGTTTTGGAAACTATTGTGATTGAAGACTGTACTAAATATTTTACTCGGTATTCAGCTATTGAAGCAATTATTATTTGGTTAGCTGACTGACAGAGAAATGACATTTTCTGTCAACATGCTAATCACGTGAAAATGCCTTTCTCGCTTTTCTCTCTATTTGTTAATTTTGGACTGTACATGTACGATGTGACCTTTGCTTCTCATACATAATGGTTGTTGTTCTCAATTTTTATATAATCAAATCAAAAAACAAGAATATTCCATAACTGTTGGCATTTAATGAGTGTTATTCATCTTGTTATGACAATTGAAGGTGAGTTTTACCCATCAATCTCATATCCAAGTCCCAGAGTTAGTTAAACAGCCACATTTAAACAGAAATGTGATGTTTTAGAGCTGTTTACATTTCTGCACAAGTTATAGCAAGATACAAGTTGGAATCTTTGAGTCTGCTATATAAAGGTATAGAAAGCAGCACAAGGTCAAATATGCACAAGAGATATGAATAGAAAATGTCCTTTGGTGTCCTCAAAGCACAAAGCATTTGAAAGACCAGAAAACGTTTTCATCTTCATCACCTCAAGGAACTGTAAGGTAAAGATCTAGAAAGACAGCAATCAATCACTATAAGCAAGCACTTTGGCGACAATGGGAAGGAAAAACTCCCTTTCAACAGGAAGAAACTTCCAGCAGAACCAGGCTCAGGGAGGGGCGGGGCCATCTGCTGCGACCGGTTGGGGTGAAAGACAACATCATGGCCACAACAGGGGGCCCACAACACATCATGGCCCCACAACAGGGGGCCATGATGTAAGCCCCCTGTTGTGGGCTTACATCATGGGAAGCCCACAACAGCCTGATCCTAACGCTGCATAACTAAGGGAGGATTCTGGGTGATCTGATCCAGGCCTAGCTATAAGCTTTATCCAAAAGTAGAGTTTTGATTCTGATCTTAACAGTAGAGAGTGTCTGCCTCTCGAATCCAAAATGGGAGCTGATCCAGGGGTTTGATAGCTGAAGGTTTTTCCTCCCATTCAGTATTTGAGAACTTTAGGAATCACAAGTAAGCCTTTTACTCTGAGAGCAAAGTGCTCTGTTACGATAATAAGGTACTGTGAAGTTCTTACATATGATAGGAACTGATTATTCAAGAAGGATTTTAAATTCAGTTCTGAATTTAATAGGGAGCCAATGAAGAGAAGTTAATATGGGAGAAATGTGGTCTCTCTTTCTAGTACTCTAGATCAGTGATTCTTAACCATGGGAAATGGGCCAAGTGACAACCCCCCGCTCCCAAAAGGAAAAATTACACAAGTACAACCATGACTTCCTGAAGTATGGGTTTGTGAACGGAGGAAACGAGGCAGACCAGCGAGCCCAGTGTATGGAGTGTGGACTAATGCTATCCAATGAAGCAATGAAGCCTTCGAAATTAAAACGGCATCTCGAAACCAAACATCCCACGCTTGTGAGAAAGCCGGTGGAATATTTCAAGAGAAAAGAAAACGGACCGCAGATGCAGAAACGGTCTGCTGTGTCATTGACTGGTAACTCTAAATGTGCTTTAAAAGCTAGCTGCCTCGTTTCCAGACTCGTGGCACTGAGTAAAAAGTCTTTCAGTATAGCAGAGGAGTTGATTTTGCCTGCAGATGATCGGAGATAGGCTGCTGCAAAGAAGCTACTGACCATGC
Organism: Pelvicachromis taeniatus; assembly: GCA_015108175.1. NCBI lineage: Eukaryota > Metazoa > Chordata > Actinopteri > Cichliformes > Cichlidae > Pelvicachromis > Pelvicachromis taeniatus. The sequence goes on from VURO01018313.1 coordinate 9,126, forward strand.
CACTCTCAAACGACACTGTGAGCCACCATATCACGGACATGACCTTAGACATACAGCATCAGCTTCTGGAAAGAATAAAAAGTAGTCCATTTTTCTCGTTGCAACTAGACGAGTCCACTGATGTCACGAATGGTGCGTTGCCGCTGGTTTTTGTTCGTTATCGCTGGGATCTTCACCCCTCAGGTGACGATCAGTGACTCTGTCTGTCAGCACCTTTCACAAGTGACAGAAAAATTTGATGAATATTTCCCTGAGGATCCCAGAGAAGGACACATGTGGATTTTGGACCCATTTTCTGTGGATCCCACTGAAAATGAGGTTGCTTTGCCTTCACATCTGGAATCCCAGCTTCTGGAAATTTCTGCCAACGGCACTTTAACGTTGCAGTGGCGCAAAGTGGACCTGGGCTCCTTCTGGATTGTTGTTTCGCAGGAAGTGCCATGTCTGGCACTGAGAGCTGTGAAACTCCTTCTCCCATTCACAACTACATATATGTGTGAATCAGGATTTTCCATTGTGGCCACAACCAAGACCAAAGCCTGAAACAGATTCAGAGCAACACTGGAAGCTACGCTGAGAGTGAGGCTTTCCCCCTTTCCACCCAGACTGGATCTGATCGTGTCTCAGAGGCAGGTTCATTAAGCGGTGAACATAAAAGAGGAGTTGCAGCTTGTTGTGACTGTTAGTTACTGTTCATTTGACTCAAATATAAAGAATAAGGTTTACTGCTGAAGCAACTTTCAGATTCACTCACAGATTAGAAGGCTATATTTTCATTTGCATGTCATTTAAATTTTATAACTATTTATTTATTAATTTAATTTGAAATTTATTTTGAATGTATGTATTTTATCGCCACATAATTTATCAAATTCCTATTTTTCCCTTTTCTTCTTGTCTCTAAGCTGTAGTAAAACTAAATTATTAATTATTTTTGTGTTATTAAGCCCGACTTGAGCCTTTCAGTTTCCACTTGCAGCTTTGTTCCATGAATTGTTAACCTGTTTGGCATTTTGTTTTATTTGCAGGTTCACGTACCGGCAAGTAAAACAAAATGTCTTTGTGATTATTACATTGCATCATGTCATCATCATGTTTATTGGACAAGGTTTTAGCTGTTAAAATGAAGTAGATTTGATTTAGTTATTAAATATCAATCAAACCAAAAGCAACATTAAGTTATTTAACAAAGTATTAATATCTGAATGGACCCCGGGCCACTTTGTAGTGGAAAAGTTGGGCCCTGAGGTAATACAGGTTAAGAACCCCTGCTTTATGACACATCTGTGGGATGACTGTGAATGAGTTTTTTTCAATTGTTAAAATTTTATCTGTGAGGAAATGTGAAGAAACCCGGGGCTGTTCACGTTTTCCTTGATCGGTCCTTTATAGAGGACTTATTTTATATATTTGATATATTTTCCAGACCAAACAAAAAGCTTATGCACACAGTAAGTGCAATGCCATTTCCTCTCTAATTTATGTGTTGTCTGCTTTAAGGTTTATGTTTGACAGTTATACCAGGGAGTCACGAATCTATGATTTCTTGTAGGATGTTACACTATTATCATAATAATCAGGTTCTGTAGGAGTAGAGTTTCGCTAGCTGTTCTGCATTGTGTTGGCGCACAGCATTGAAGACGCTAACAATGGAGGAATCACTTCCTTAACATTAGTTTTAGCACTTTCAGAAAGACATTTACTGTAAGGGAATATATTCTCCATTGCTGTGTAATCCATTATTGTAATTTTATTGTTATTAAGAGATTATCTGACAAAACAGGTTTTTTTCAGGAATTGCTGGTGAATAGGTCGATGCCATAGGTCAGGGAAAGATTCGTTGTGTGATTAAAGAGTTGACAGGCTCATTTACATTTTGAGAGAAGATGGCTTCTCTCAAAAGCCGTTTACAAAAGACGTTAATGTTATTTACGTTGTAAATAACATTAACGTAGATGTTATTTACAACATCTACGTTGATGGTCCAATTACCTACAATAATTATTTTATCTGAACTGAGCACTAAATCAGATAAAATATCTGAATTTTTGAGTAAGGGCTGGGTGGATGATAACAAAAAACTCCTTTTTGAGTTTTTCAATTACAGTGTACAAGGCTAAGAGTTAAGCTTCCAAATTAATTAAAAAAAAAATGTCTAGTTCTTTGGTTAATAGAACTAGACATACTGGAGTGAAAAATTGCTGCCATTTCCTCTCTTTGGCCTGTGGTTCGATTCTGACAATTAGTATGACTTGATTTATTTAATTAGCATATTGACCCTATTGTAACCAGGTAATTAAATAAGTACAATTTATTTATGTAGTGCTTTTCACAGACATAAAAGTCACAAAGCGCAGAATAAGAATTAAAACACAAAATTAACAAAGAAACATGATGAAAAATATGAATTTAATTTCTTATTAAGAATATAATAGTATCTAAATATAATTAGATAATAATAAGAATATAATTTATACTAATAATATATTTTGCAGCTTTCAAGAGAGAGTGTGCCCTGCAACTTATTTTGTACTGTAATTTTGTCCCTAACCATCGGGAACACTCACGTTAACTTTTATCGAGTTAGCGTTCATCCTCCAACTTCACTGTGTTTATGTTATGCTAACATAGCTGTGTCGCTAGCGATCACGTAGCGTCATTATATACCAGCTAGTCTAACTTCAGTAACCCTACAAACGTCATTAGTGTTTAGTTTTCTGTCTTCATTTATGTTGGAAGTAATAGCAGAGCTGTACGTTGAGAAATCTCTCAGTCAGAACATGGTATATCATGTTTAGGTGGAAAGTAGCGAGCTAACTCCCTGCTAACTTCTAACTTTGTTCAATTGAATAAATCCTGTTTTCATGGATGCCTGGATGTTAAACTTAATTGTTACACCTGGTAAATCAGCCACGCTGATCATTTTATAAAAGATGAAAGAATTTAGACCGTTTTCAGTGATGCCGCAGTGTTCGTTTGACTTTGGGACCTGAAGGCTCGCGAGGCTCCTGACTACGGTAGCCGTAATGCTCCGACAATCCATCAAGCGGTGCGGCTTTGTAGCTTACCAAAGTCGTACTAAAACGTGTTTTGACAGATTTTTGAGCGCCATGTACCACATAAAATCGGCTCGAGGTCAGTAAGCACAATCAGAATTGATACATAAGGCACATCGAATTACAAGGCGCACTGTCAATTTTTGAGAAAAATTAAAGGATTTTAAGTGCACCTTATAGTCCAAAAAATACGGTATAAGTTCTTTAACATGTAGGTTTAACAGGTTACAGTATGAAATAAGTCACTTTGGAAATTTGGAATTAATTAAGCCACGCTGCTGTGTGTTGTAACAAGAACAGCAAGTGATACAATACAGCAGCGAGAGCCAACACTCAGTCAGAGCACCACACAGCATATATAAATATAAAACAACTGCCATCTGTATTGCCAACACAGTGTATTTGCACATTTGTCAAACATGAGGTTCTTTCTATCCCTTTTCTCTCATGTCTGAGTACACTTAAGCAAAAGATACCAGTAATTTGGCAAAGTATTCCTTTTTTGGGGGGAGGGGATGAAGTCAGCAGTGAACTAAAATAAAGTGCATTCACATCCTGTAGCAGGGTTTTGTGTCTGCTCTTAAAAAGTTCACCACCGCCATCTATTATCAGCTTTCCCTTTTCTTCCTTTGCCCTTCTTAGTGCAGCCAATCATCATTAGAGAACACACTCTGGGGCGTAATAAAGGTCTGTTGCAAGCAATAGTGACCCAACGCCCCTTCATTTGTGAGCAGCTCAAACCTCCCAGCCTTGGTAGATAGTGAAGAGAAACCTGCTTTCAGTGGATTGAGCTCCACTTGACTGTTTTTTTAATTTTAACTTTGCCCTACTTCTGACTGAAGAGCTCATTAAATAAGATCTTGTGCTATAGCTGGAAATAGAAAAGAAAGGAGGGGGAAGAAACAATAATCATGTATTTAGCCATGTAAGTCTTATTGCCTTTGGGAGTTCTGGCATGAGGCCGTAGAAAGTGTATATTATTTCCCTTTCTTCAATTTTAAGACACATCTTAAAACCTTTCTTTACCCAGTACCATTCTGTGTCTTTGAAGCAAACATGCTCTGGGTCTTAAGGACAAAAATTCAAAGGAGCCAAGTTGGCTTTGGACTGAAAATAGTGAAGATTTCGCAGCAGAGCAGCTGAATTCTTCAAACGAATTCTTCTCCCAACTGACTGCAGTTGGTCATGTGATGGAAATCAGCAGTGAGCTGCAGGTTCACTTTTGCTAGAAGACGTTGAGGCCCAGTTGTCTCACAAAACCAAAAAGGTTTTCAATAAACATGTCAAAGATTAAGAGAAAATGCTGCAATCACTATGTGTCTCGTCCTAATATTGACCACACCACGTACACCAGGGTGCATTTCATCATATCTCTGCTAACAGAAGTTCTCTAATGTTTCTCTCCCACAGAGAAAACAGAGAACAACAACAAACAGAGTCTCCTTGTATGTTTAGTGTGGACACGGCACCAGGAGGGGATGTATTTTCAGCCCCGAAGGTTTACGTCTTCACGCTGAGTCAGAACACCACTGTCTAGCCACAAATATCCATCTCACCATGGCGAACTACTGTTTTATCAATTAGTATAGACACTATTGTGTCGTATGTACAATTTTACCCTGGTGCACATATATCTGTGGAGGAGCTGAATGTGACCATTCATGAATTAACCTTTCAGCATAGGAATATAAATGATCTGAGTCTCTCACTCACAGCGGTGCTCATCACACTTAAGTTCACATGACTGTTGCCAGCTTTTTGAGATTTAGCACCGACTTTTCATATTCCTTAAATTACTAAAAATAAATGCATAAAATCAAATCTAGTTACTTTTTGGTCAAATGGCTGCCAGCACTGCCCCTTTGGTGCGAGGACTTGCTGTCACCCTGCAGGTGTGCCTCCCTCGGTGTCCTCCTTGCTCAGTGAGAAGCTGTATGTGTGGATGAGCTGGATGTACATGTGCTGTGTGTTTGCGGGCTTTTCCCTGGCAGAGGCTGTGCACTGCGTGAGAACAAAAATTTTAAAGGTGTATTGTCACTCCTAATGTTCTCTCTGAGTGATCATTTTACATGTGAGCATAGCTGAAATCACAGCACAGCCTTTAACTTGTATATGGTGATTTCGTCAGCTATTCCTCAGGCTTGTTCAGCTCCTCGTTATCTGGTTTTCCCCTGTTAATCTGTGCACACTCCAACCAGTATGCAGCTTTTAGTTCATCCTTTTGAGAAAAAAAATCTAAGCGGAAAGTAACATCATTACACTTTATCATGTTTGACTGTACTGCTAGCACACTGATAGCTTTACATCTCTTTGTGTTTCCACTGCAGTTGGGAGGGTGCGGCATCCTGGGCGTCGGGGTCTGGCTCTCAGTGACCCAAGGGAACTTCGCCACCCTGTCATCATCCCTTCCCTCCCTGTCTGCAGCCAACCTGCTCATCGCCGTGGGGACGATCATCATGGTGATTGGCTGTCTCGGCTGTGTGGGAGCTGTCAAAGAGAGCCGTCCTCTTCTGCTGACAGTAAGTCGTTATCCAGAATGGTTTTTGATTCAGCTGCTGACTTTAAACACAAAGTTGCGATGATGTCATATTTTCAGATTATAGTTTTTACAGAGTAGAATAGCTTATGTTGTTTGGCATTGTTATTGTGTGTGTGTGTAAAACATAAGTACACTTTTATGTGCTTCTGTTTGCTCCTATTGCAAGATGGCCTTTAGGGTTATTATTGTCATGACAACTATTATAAGGAAGTTTTCATAAAGCAACAGGTCTGAAAATTGCTGCTGCATTTTTAGACAGCATGATTTCCAGCTTTGGGACACCTGTCGTTGATATGATATCGTGGTTATTTGACAGGTAACCATTTCATAAATGCTTCATGCTTTTAGTGCTGTGAACCACTGTTGTCTAGTTTTGCTTTGGTGAGCAAAATAAATTGTACACATTCATTTAATACCTGAAGCAAGGCAAGAAGCACTTGGAGCACGACAGAGTATGCTGTTTCAAGTGAATATTTTGGGGTTTAAAGTCTTGTTTTTAAGGGGAATGTCTCTGCTACTGTCTAACAACAGCTGTTATCAATAGCTATGACAGTGATGCTCTTTTAATACTCGACAGACTGGAAGAACTTTTTGCTTCATAGGTACAATAAACTGCTTTAAACAACAATGCGTTTTTCTGGGTCTATAGACCATAAAATGAAGCTTATGAAGTTCAATAAAGAAGATCTGTATTCACTCATCTGCCTGCATTCCTGTTCAGGCTGTTAGTGTATTCTTTACTTCACTTCTGTTTATCCACCCTGTCAAACTTAATTTTGTCGTCATCACTCTAGCCCAATCATTTTTGTTGCCTGCCTTCTGCGAGCTAAAAAGCTTCTGTTAAATGTGCTTTAAATCTTAATGCTCTTCTATATTTCAGACTCTGACATCATGCAGTTGTGTCTTTGTCATATTGTTTGTTGTCATAATTCCAAAGTGATCCAGTGTCCTGATTCCTGTCTAATCACAGGAGCGCCTGCATCACAGCTCTACAATCAGTGCTGCTCTCTGCAAGTTCTTGCTGCCAGCAAAGTCAGTCCAGTACCCAGTCATGTTATTGTACAGCTTTAATAGTTAGCCTCAGTGTCATCGCTAGCCGTTAGCTTTCTCTTCTCTCTCTTGGCCTCCGATGGCCCTCAAGCCAAGCTCAACTACATCAGTAACATCTAATGAGGTGCCAGTCATCCTCTTGTCCCCAGACCTGCTTCCTCTACAGGAGGTGTGTTAGCAGGATTGAGGAGATCCTTAGAGCATTCTTTCCACTGCCCAACTATATTCTTAGTTGAAGTCAGTGGCAATCCTTTTACTTTTACTGTACACTGTGTGAGTTTCGTATTGCTTTAGTCAGCCAACCCTGTCAGCTACCTCCAGAGTCCCACAAGTTAGCCTACCCTGCTAGGAGTGCTTCTTCAGCTGTATGGCTTCACCATCTGGCTCTGGGATTACCACAACATGACAGGACCGACCGACTTGCAGCCACAACTCTGTAACTTTAAATATACACTTGACTATCTATTTAAGAGATTATATCTCTCGGCTGGCCTGGGAACGCCTTGGTGTTCCCCCGGATGAGCTGGAGGAGGTGGCTGGGGAGAGGGAGGTCTGGGCTTCTCTGCTTGGGCTGCTGCCCCTGCGACCCCGGCCCTGGATAAGCAGAAGAAAATGGATGGATGGATGGATGGATGGATGGATGGATGGATGGATGGATGGATGGATGGATGGATGGATGGATAAGCCTGGGTGCTCAGATGTAGGTCACAGGATGATTCACCTCAGCATCCTTGTAAAAACAAAACAACAACAGCAAAAAAAGAAGAAGAAAAAACAGACAATGTGGAGACTATTTGACAGTAGGGTCACCACTTAGCGAAGTTGCCACCTCGCTAAGTGGCAACTTAGATGTGAGTTGCCACCTGATTCAACTCACATCTAAGTGGTGATGAGTTGACAGCTCAGCTCGTCTCCTCATCCGAGGGTCCGGGACATATGGCCAAAGACCATATGTCACAAAAGTCTCAGTCATTCACATGTGTGTGCTGGTGTAACATGCACTTATGAACACCTTTATGTTTGAACACAGTGTTTGTTATGGACAAGCTGTGATTAGCACACAAGTCCAATACCAGAACAGCACTGAGGTTCAGATCAGACAGGCTGTTCCTCCAAGTCACACTTTTCCAGCTTTTCACTTTCATTGTCCATGTGAGCATTAAAGTATCTCATTAGGACAATGGAGTCACAAGGTGGGGCATCCTACAGCACCCCACCCAGCAACTCCAAGAAGGCGGGTGCTCTGAACAGTTATTTGGTGAATAAGTGCAGATAAGTATCAGGAAGTATTCCCTGATCCAAAAGGACAATACCTATCCCTGCCTGCTGCCTCTCACTAAGGGCAGCTCCAGAGTGGAACAGAGTCTGGCCCACTTCCAGGACCCTAGTTCCAGAGCCCAAGCTGTATGTTGAGGTGAGCCCGACTACCTTTAGTTGATATCTCTCAACCTCACACATCAACTCAGGCTCATTCCCCACCAGAGAGCTGAAGTTTAATTTCCCAATAGCCTGAGCAGCCGGGGATCTGACCACCAAGCTCTCCACCTCTCACACACTTGGAGCAATCATTCAGTATCTGTGGTTGCTGGAGTCCCTGTTCCCTGCTTCCTGAATGACATTGCTAACACGCTGCAGGTTGAATGTTCTGTCTATGGCCACATCTGACAGTTTACATACAGAAACCCCTTTTTTTTTTTTAACTCAGAAAAAATGAAAAGAACCAGATAATAAACATTAATGAACAATTTAATAACGTCAATGAGATTTATATTGTTAATAAGTAGCTCCTGGTTTTCCCTGAGCTTGCAGGGAAAGACAAATCTCAGCTTTAGCTTATTGGCCATATGGGGGCCTAGACTTATTGTCAGAGACCCTACTGACATACGGTAGTCACCCCTTTTTCAGTTTAATGCCTGGAAATATTGTAAGCACCCTCGCTAATCCCATTAAAACAAACTCTGTGAATATTGTTTTAATGACAACATATGTTATGGCAATATTTTTTCGGGAAGTTGATTCGGGAAATGATTTTCATTCCTTCAGCGGTTGCATGTACTTTAAACTGTGTTTGGCTTCAGTGTTGTAGTTATTTTAGAAATTTATATTAGTACTAGATGGCAGATTAGCCCACTCTCCCGCATTCAAATCGATAAAAACTAAAAACTCCCTGTGGCTATGTCAACAGTTTCAAAGCACACTTTCAGATGTCCAAATATTATCTACAATTAAGGAGTGTTTCCACCAAACTTTCAGTCTTTTGATCAATATTATAATCAACCATCACTTATACAGATGTATTTAAAGTTACAAACATAATTCTTTTAAAAGCTGTGAGTGCCATGGTGCATTTTAACCAAGTGTGAGTTTAACCAAGTGTGAGTGTGCCTTTCTGACACTGAATTTGCATTAGACTACAGCTACATACAAACGTGCTATCATAGCAATAAAATCATCAAATATCAACCACTTTTATGATTTATGCAGACATTTACATGCACTACAATTCTGTGAACAGGTATCTATCTAAGGTGTGAAACTCAGATGCTTGCAGGACTGATAAATATTAAAAAAACAAAAGAGACAAACACAGGGCATCAGGCATTTCACGGATTTATCTGGAAGAATAATTCTATCTGGGTAAAAAATAGAATTAATCATTAGGAAAATTGCCCAGCAGGAGAAAGCAATTATGGGCTCTGTGGGAATGAGTCTTAGTGTCGATCATTAACATGATCCATGACATTTTCCCGACAGTGACCAGACCGATTCCTGCTCCATGTCAATAAAAATGAGACTAGGCAAATTATAAGCCTTCATCAATGAGTGACAGAACAGCGCGCTCTTCATGGAGATTAGAAAAGATTCATCTCTCTTCAAATTTTAGAGCTAATTAGCATATTGATCGCTGATGAGAGACCCAGAGCACTGCTGTGTTGCTGTGAGATATTTGAATTATTTTTGCACTCTGTGCTGGAAAAACATCATTGCCTTTGTGCAAACATTTTTTTAATTTGTATTACCAAACATCAGTTATAGTTTGTTTGTTTTTTAGACAAGGCTTTTATTGTTCCTTAATTCAGGCAGAGTGATATCTTTATTTTTCATATAAATGTAAAACCTACATCCTGATATTGTTTTTAGTACATAACCATTTTTTCCCCCTAATGTACCCTCCAGTATTCATGTTTAGCAGTGCTTTGGATAAAGTTACAGTAATTAGAGAGCTGTTATATTATGGAAACCCAGAAAAAACTGTCTGCAATGATCCTAAGTAAATCTTTTTTATTTTGGCTTTAAATTACCAGCAATGAAGAATGCTGTTTTCTTAAAAAGGTTTTTTTTTACTTGCGCAGAGAACATGAAGTTACAGTTTGAGATCCTGAATGAATTTGAATGCTTGTGAAATCAACGTTCGTGCAGTTTAGTGGAGGGTCTATATTTACGAGTGAGGTAAAGCTTAAAGTTTAAAGTTTGGGTAATACGCTGTTGAAATATCTAACCCTAGTTTAGATGCAGATGATGTGCAAACTCTGGCTAAAGTAGCCACTTCAGTGTGATTAGTGTAAAGAAAAGGTTACTGGAGATCTGTCATCAAGATATGTTGCCAAGTAACCAGGAACGACCTCAGAAAGTCACTACACCAAGTCAAAAAAACTCGAGCTTCATGTCTAAAATCAGTTCTTATTCTCTAGCTGGTGGGCTCTATTTGCTGGCCAGCGCTATATCGGTATTCTGACAGTAAATATTGATTCACTTCTTTGCTACTGTATGGAAAGGTTCCTGGTAGCAATCCCACAGTGGAATCAGCTGCACTTTATTTAGTGCACAAGAGTTGCATTGATCCAAACTGGAGCAAGAATTCTTAATGTTGTGTCACTGTCATTATTTACATGTATTAGATACAAACACAGAGTACAGTGACTCAAATGAGCTAAAATTAGGTCTAGGAGACTGTCAACAGCCACCTGTGAAATAATACACGACTTCAGGTTTTAGTACAATTTAGGCAGATAGTCTCTAGGAAAATTACCTCCTATACAGTTTTTGTGTGCCACACCTTGTTATTTACTTCTGTTCAAATGCTTGCTAATGCAAATATAGCACCAACCAGTCACATGGCTGTAACTTGTGATCAAGACCATCTGCTGGAGCTCAAATTCAGTGTAAGAATTTGGCAGAAATGTGATTTAGGTGACTTTGAACATGGCATAGTTGGTGGTGCCACACTGCTTACAGTGAATAGAAAGCCAGCAGTGACTTAGAAAACAGCTCCCAGAAGAGCATCTCTAAACACGTTGATAGACCAATCCAGTCAGCTAAGTACATAAACTGAAGGTACAGTTGCCATGGACTCACCAAAATGAATATTTTCTTGAAACATTTTGTGAAACTTGGTAACAATTTTGCACTGTGTATCCATCTTCTCATGGCCATTTCCAACAGGATAATGGGCCATGTCACAAAGCTCAAATCATCTCAACAGGTTTCTTGAACATGTCAATGAGTCCACTGTACTCAGATGGCCCCCACAGTCACCAGATCTCAATCCAGCAGAACACCTTTGGGTTGTGATGGAATAGATCGCTATCATGGACGTGCAGCCCAAAAGTCTGCAGCAACTGTGTGATGCTATCATCTCAATATGGACCACTATCTCAGAGAAAGGTTTTTAGCACCTTGTTGAATCTGTCACAAAGAATTAGAGAAATTCTGAGAGCCAAGGTGGGTCCTACCAGGTACTAGGAAGGCATCACTAGTAAAGTAGTCGGTCAGTGTATCTATAAAGTCCACACAATTTTTTCTACCAAGCTATAAACATGTTCATTCACTATTGGAACCAGCCTCAACGTCCAATTCAATTCAATTTTATTTATATAGTGCCAAATCACAACAACAGTCGCCTCAAGGCGCTTTACATTGTAAGGTAGACCCTACAATAATACATACAGTGAAAAACCCAACAATCATATGACCTCCTATGAGCAAGCACTTTGGCAACAGTGGGAAGGAAAAACTCCCTTTTAACAGGAAGAAACCTCTGGCAGAACCAGGCTCAGGGAGGGGCGGGGCCATCTGCTGCGACCGGTTGGGGTGAAAGAAGGAAGACAGGATAAAAGACATGCTGTGGAAGAGAGCCAAAGATTAATAACAAGTATGGTTGAATGCAGGGAGATCTATTAACACAT
>VURO01018314.1:0-31719 GCA_015108175.1 Pelvicachromis taeniatus
GGGCAGTGCGTTTCTTCCATTCCACAAAAGCTGTTGTTTTAAATCATAATAGTAACCAGACTGTAATCACATTATTGCACACATGGTGATTTTGACAAGTGGTGGGAGTCATGTGCTGAGGCTTTGGCAAGGTTAGCACACCATTCTCCCAGCTGTGAGCTCAGCCCCAACCCAGCCCCCTTCACACACACACACACACATACTACCTCCATCACTCTCTACCCCCCTCCCAGGCAATATGTTGCTCCGCTGTGTTCCACTGCAACCTGCATGCATTAGTGCAGGCTAATCTAAATCAGATTTCTGTAAATTGTACTTACACATGTGCCTTGAGACTGTCCTCTCCTGAAAACAAAAGTGTCAGTTGTTTTGCTCAAACACTTAAAGCAAGATGTTTTACGTGTTACAGTGACGTGTCCTCTTGTGGTCAGGCAAATAATGATGGAGGAAAGACAGAAACGCAGTACGCAGTATCATGCAATCCCTAAAACAAATGACAGGCTCAGCTTTGAAAATACACATTGACTCCCTTAGCACTTATTGATACATTATATCGTGAGAGCTTTCATTTACTGTTCAACTTAAAAATCCAATTACAGCTAAACTGTTTAAGCTGTTTCCCCATACAACAGTCCTGTGTTTCTTATTCAATTCAATGTATTTTTAGCAGTGTCATTTGGACTGTCAGCAGTTACTTCTTTGACTACAATATTATCATAACCAATAAGACTCATCACCCAAGCTATGAAAATGAAACCCGTGCAATAGTTATATTTTGTGCAAAGTAGAATAAATGTTATGCTGGATGAGTTTTGTTGGATGCAACACACAGATAAGAAGTACTCAGTACATGGGATGTACAGGCATGTTTAGACATGTTGACAAAGACCGCAATGAGTTGCAACAATTTGTAAAGATGCGCCTGGTGCGTAGGCTTGCATAGAAGGTGCTGTGTTTTGACAAGCAGGAAGCCAGTGTGTTGCCACGTAGAGCACAAAGTATTAATACTGATGACAGCACAGTGCATCATCTTGTATTAACTGTGAAAGACAGTGTTTTCTAATTGTGATTACCATCTTCCTCTAACGTCATCCAAGTAGTTTAATACAATTCATTAACCTAAAATGCATGAGTCATCTTTCAGACACTGTCAGTGGCACATAACTTGTCTCCAGTAATGGTGAAACTAAGCTGTTTTTAATGAAGCAGTTGTGTTAGTGACTTTCTTGATTCATGGGAACAAGTTCAGAGCAGTTAAGGTAAATCTATGGCAGTTCTCTGTTTTCTTCTCTCATCATAGCCTCATATTTTCATTTACAGAGCTGTTACCATTAAAATCCTCTATAATCAAAGAAAATGCTGAATGAAATCTAGAATGTAATTTATTAATCGTCACATCTGCCAATCAGTTCAAGAACATGGGGTTCCCTGAAGCCGGTAATAATAGCCGCTGGTCCAACCCCAGGCACCCCCAACTCAGTTTTCAGAGAACCGGAGTTATTCCAGTAACCAAACTCTCTCTCTCTCTCTCTCTCTCTCTCTCTCTCTCTCTCTCTCTCTCTCTCTCTCTCAAATCTCACTTGGTATCTCACTATGGGTGATACAGCCCACTCCAGGCCTTATGCTTCAAGACCTGTAACACCTTGAAACAGGCAGACCAACATCTCACACATAACCCAAAGGTCAGGATACAGCTAAGAGCTCACAGTGAGGACAGAGTGTGCCAAATGAATGTACAGTCACAGGGAGCCACTAAGACCTGGGTAGTGATGCCTAGATAGCAGCTGCACAGATTTCCCCCACAACAACACCTTTAAAAAGGGCCATTGGGTTGCAAACACATGACCACTAACCATGTGACATTAACTTGTCTTTGCTTTAGATGTGTGACAATCACAGTGACAATGTAGAATCAAGTGAAAAATATTCCAGTCACACAGGCCCATCTGGCAATCACCTGTCACGAGGGAACAAAATGTTCCTTGACTGATTGTGAGTGATTGTCAGATGTTGATGGCAGGCGCTGCTAAAACTACTGCGAATGCCTCAATGTCCCCCTGGTAACCACATGTCGCTAGGAAAACATATGTATTCCTCAACCAATTGTCAAAAACTTTCTCGTGTTTGTTTTGTATAATTAATAATTAATTGCTTTAGTCACTAGCCTATGCTACCCTAGTTTGAATGGACAGCTGGACAGACTTGCCTGCAAACACTGTCCAGCTACTCTCCAAGCTGAAGTGAAAGTGTGAAAAGTGTGACACAAACAGGAAGCATGTTTACCTTCAAAGTCAAATTTGCACCTTTTTGAAATGTTGTCTGTATCATTTAACTACTTTTACTTTAAAGCAAAAACTTCTCCATTTGCGCTTTCTCAAGTTTTTACGTCTGGGTTAGTAATAAGCAAGGATTTTCAGAAGAACGGGAAAAACTGCAGACTACAGTCACTATCTCCTAGCAACCTAAGCAATCACCAATAGGTTTTTGGTGCATCACCCTCTTTGCAACTGATTACACCCACTGATAGCAGCAGAATCCATGAACTGCCAGCCAGTTGTGGAAAGCACATTTTTCCCTAGCAACCAATTGTTGTGCCATGTCTAATATGCTAGGCAACTCTTGAAGCATTGTGCCACAATCCCATGCTCAATTGATAGACTACTAAACTTAAGTTTGGGGGGGAATCACATTTCCAAAGTTATTTCTTAGCGAATAAAACAAGGTATTGTGCAAACAGATCTATTGATGCCCCACCGAATATGTCCCACAGCTGGTGAAGTATTTCAGGATTGAGATTTCAATAAAATGGACTCCCTCTGGTGAACGCAATTGCTTCCATCTTCAGAATACAAGGAACTTGCATCACGTGTAATGACAGTTCTTGTTGCTCCATATGTTGCTCAGACTGTGAGCCATCATGTGTAATGTCAAGAAGCGAGTGGCTTCCTCACGCTTTATATACTTTGTTGTACTGTGTCCTGATGAAGACATGACAATTTTTCAGCAGTGGCAAGAAGTGCCTCAAAGTCAGAAAAACTGCCATGAGCTCCAAGTAATTTTAATATGTGTTCCTTTGGCCAAAAAATTTAGATGTGATCGTGGCTTCCTCAGGTCACTAGTTTGCAGCCACTCAAAACCCTAGCCCGTGATAGCTCATGTCAAGAATTAATAATGACCTGATTATCCTGACCAGGACATTTGAAGAGACTGAACCAAATCTTTCCCCTGCCATGGCCAGGCCCATGATACAGCCACAGCCATGCACGCCATGCACCCGTAAAGACCCAAAGAATAAGACACATCTCCTCTCAAATCATAGCAGGTGGCCCATGCCTTGAAACAACTCAGCCAGGTAAGCTGGGATTATGTGGTTATGGTAACCAGTGGTACCCATAATGCTTAGCTTTGACTACTAGCAAATAGCTAAACAAACACAAGTTTAGTTGATGTGCTAGTTGGATAAGATGCAGATCTCCAATAATACAGCAACCGCTTATCAGAAAAATATATTCTTGTAACGAAACTATAATTACAGTGTAATAACAATTATTCCTGCAACCAGAAAAACCCACATTAAGGAGCTGCATTAACGGTTGTGTGCCTGTTAACAATTAAACTGATAATCGTGGTCCCGACCTCCAGAGGAGCTCTAATGATCTTCATAGGGTGGAAAACGAAAACGCGAGACTATCTGGTTTTGAGCCAGTGGCTATTATAATAAAGAGGGTCGAGGAAAGCCGTGTCCTTGAACTTACTGGTCTGTCTTGGGCTTCTGTGATTGGTCACATCAGAAGATCCTTCCCATAATACGATGGTTTGAAAGAGAACAACAATAACACAATACTGTCACCATGAGGTCAAACTGAAAATTAAATTATTGGTTCACATTATTTTTATCCAGAAGTTACACTTACTAAGACAACTTGTGTATTTTAGGTTGCAGTAGCCATTCAATTTGATCACTGCCACATGTATTGGTGTACATGTGCGCAGTAAAGAGCTCACAAAAAATACAGAAAATTTGCTGTTTTTTTGACTAATGAATACATTCATCTAATGTTGGCCTAAATCTAAATCTCTGTGGATCCATCCAATACCAGAATGAGTAACTCTAATAACAGGGGGATATTCTGAGCACTATAATCCAACTGAGAAACAACCGCACAGTCTCACTTCACACCTACGGATAATGTGAGAACGCCAAGGGCTCGAACTCGCCGCACCGCTTTCTTTCTGCCCCATCTTTTCTCTTATTTCTTCAGTGGTGTGGTTGTGCTCTCCACTGCACCTCTAAAAAGATCAGACTGTGGAGTGGGTCTCACCCAGCTGGCTCTTTATATGTGTGTGATTGGAACAGACTTGGATATTGAAAATAGTTGTAAGAGAAATTATACTGAAAACAGCTTTGTGCTAGCGAGACAAAGAGGGGGAAGAGAATAACTACCAAAACAAAGGCTTACCAGATCTTTCCACAGTCTTAATGCCAATCAGACAGTGGGCATACAGTTCAAAGTCAGAAAGGAATAATGACACAGGGCAAATTGATGATATCTGCCACAATTTCCCTAAAACATTTAGTAAACAAGAAGAATGAATTTAATAATCTAAACTAACAAAGGCATGCCAGTCCACTTCACCCCACTGCAGTGTTTACTTCCTGAAACAAGCATGCCAAGTGTTTTGAAAATGAAGATATTTTAAACGATGGATAGATGAGGCCGACAGACAGACAAGGAGTCGGCACAAACAAATGTATGAAAGCATAAACAGACTTTGGTTTTGCGAGTGAGATGTACAACAGAGCTGTGCTGTCCCTGACTTTTATTCACTGCGCCATTGTGGTCTGATTTATAGCGGAAGAAAGAGATGCGAGAGAACATTTCCGTCTAAACAAAGAAAGCAGATGTACTTTATAAACTCACCGCACTAAAAAACATACGGTCCCCCTGGTTGTTAAAGGTTTTTGCTTGACACATCAAAAACATTTTGTGCAACTCCAAATGCTTAGATGCTCATCTTTAAAAGGTTGCCTCCTTTTTTTGCACTCTTGGTACAAACAGAAGATAATACTCAGAGCCCAGGAATCCCTGGAATGGTTTTGTTAAACTTTGTCTGCAGGGAGAAATATATTGTGACGATCCTTGGAAATATGATGCCTATATTTGCCTTCTGTCTGAGAAGAGTCAAAGTGAGACCATCAGTCTATCAGATTTGAAGGACCGTAACGAGATAGTAACGGTTTTTAGCACGCTAAGAGTGTAGTTGTTAACATTTTGAACCCTCACAGGCTGTTATCTGGTCTCCGGCATGCAGGATTGGCACCGTGCATGCCACTAATCTCAAGCAGTAAAGCAAAGGGGAAAAAGGTGTCAAGATAACTCAACACATGTGGGTATCCTAGCATTAACAGAGAGAAATGTGTAGCAATGAAATGTCTGGAAAAAATTTTGCCACGAATTGCACTTGCTACTATCACACCAAGAAATCACCTATAAAAAAATTAAAACCAATAAAATAAAATAAAAAAAGCCCATAGCTTTTGAAATGAAAGGAACAACAATGTCTGCAAGAAAAAAAAACAACAACAAAAAAACCCATGTGTTTCACTGGTTTTGTATTTGCCTGTTTTATATTTGTGGGTGTATTTATTTCAGATGAAGGAAAGCCAAGGAGAAAGCCAAGGAGAGTATGCCAGGCCCCAGTTAGTATGCAGGCTATAATTTCTGTTTTCTTTGAAGTCTCTGTATGTGTGTGTTGAGCGCGTATGTGTGTGAGTCCATTGTGGTGTTGGGTTATGTGGTGTGGCTTCTCTGAAATACACTTTCCTTACATTAGAGTAAAGGTATTCGGTGAGGGCATCCTTAAAATCGCTCGTGTGTAGGAAACTGTGTGCACTTAAGTATAGCAAGAGCCGATCAAGTAAAGTGCACATATGATACAGTGCTTTACGACGCAAGAAGTCAATTACAAAAGTTTCCATGGAGACAGAATATCAACATTATAACCTTTACAAAGAGGGCTGTAGCGGAGTCTTTTATAAGATTGCACAGGTGGTTATGATTTTGTGTACAACCCTTCACCTGTATATGTACATTGTCTATTTTATCATGTCGAAGCACACATTGGACAGAACTGAATAACGTAGTATGTTATTAATGTTAAACAACAAGAAAAGAAAACAGCAGCAACAGCACAACTACTTCAGCAGATGGGCCGATTCTTCCTGTCTGCAGCCACTTGGCTGTGATGATGGAGCCAAAATCTCTCTTCTCAGCACCCCAGAGATAGAGGTGCATAAAGGGGGTGAAGTGTCTGAGGGTGCAAATATGGCTGACTTGGGTCATGTCCTTGGAAAGCTGACTAAATTTATAACTCATGTTTTCTTCTCTGTTTTGGCTTTCCGTTCACATTGGGCAACCATTATTCACACCCAATAAATTAGTTAATAGACGTTTATATGGATGCAGTCAGATCAAATTACTGTTGTGTACTCATTAAGGTTAAAAAAAAAAAAAAGGCAGCAAAAAGAGAAACTGTGTTTATGAAACAGGCACACACCAAGAAGAGCTAATCAGATGGTTTGCGTCATCACACTCGAGTCCGCATACAAAATGATATTTTACATAAGCTAATGGTTGTCTCGGCAGCCTTAATTGTTTCTGGTATACAGATGACAGCAACAGCAGTTTGAGAAATATTCTGTAAATGCATCCAGCTGTTTGTCTTATGAGTTGATAATGGCTGAAGTCTTTTCAGTTTTCAGCTCAGACTCACCATGTGAGAACGGCAGCTGCAGAAACATCACGACGCCTGATCAAAGTCAGTTACACTGAAACATTTCAATCATATAAATATCTGAGCAGTTTACAAGACAGAAATGTAGTTCAGCAGGTCTTATGAAGTAGCTTCCTCTCTCTTCCATATCATAAATATAGTAATGATAGTAAGATGATGATATTTGGTGTATTAACCATTCTTTATGATTATTCAAAAACATGTTTTTTCATGTATATATGTGGTTTAACACAGAAAAGGTTTACAGTGACTTGACACACAGAATGTTTTTTTTCTTTGATAATATTTAACCATGCTGTGTTCATTAACGAGAAGAGATAGAGGTCACCAAAGTGCAGTCTTAGACTAGTACTGCCATTTGGCTCTTGTTTTAGCTTTTAAATTTGGATAGAAAACAACTTGAAATTCTGTTTCTATTAAAAACTATATTCTCTGACAAATAAGGTTTCCAGATGTATCCACCTTAGTGTGGATGTGGCTTCAGTGACTGTTTACTTACTCACTTGGCTTACTAACTTACAACAACCCATGGAGTATTCATCTAATTAATGTTGCAGTTTTGTGGCTGTGGCTTTAGGGTCTCCTGAGAAAATACTTTATACCATTCAGAAGTGAGAGGGCGAGACTGTCATTAGTTCATGTTGCCTGCTGAGTGACACAACACAGACAAAGCCTTTAACTGGGAACATCAAAGGCGAGTCAATTAAGGCAGCTATTGTGTCCCGACTGTGGGTACCTGAAAGGAACAAGAAAGTCTTTTTGTGTTGCGGGAACAGCTATGGCTTGTTTAGGTGACTCAGAGAAAATGGACCCAAAAGTGAGTCACAAACACTAATTGACACTTACAATAGAAACTGACTCACCTTCTAAAGGAACTCTGCGTGACCCTAAGAGGGAAACTACTGCTTCATGCCAGTGCGGTAACTCATGTAAGTAGAAAGGTGTTTTTGAATAAAGACAGGAAATTTCAAATATATTTTAACCATGACACACATGTTTGTGTAGCTCAAGCATGATTAGTGCCCAGGAACATTTCTCCCATTTTAACCATCAATAAAAAAAAATCTCTTTAACAGGCTCATTTTAAAAAACATTATAGCACCATAGTACAGCCTTCAATAGCGTTGGAAGATAGAATTATGATATTGCACTGCAAATATGTGGAACAACAAAAATGTGCATTAGTGTAACATATCTGTGTAACATATCTTCTTTTTAGGTACCCATAGTGAGGATAAAATCGATACTGAAAAACATAAAAACATACATTATTAAATGTATATACATTTTCCACTTGAGCCATTGCCTGTGCAAAAAGTTGCCTCAACATTGTTAAAGTACCCATAATCTATCTCTGTATAAAGGAAGAGCTAGACAAACAAACACCAACATGGTGATTATGATTTTAAAAAGAGTATAAACAATAATTGGAAACTTACATACAATGACAGATCCTATTTTAATTATATATGCATGCTCTCAGACAGATTTAATGATCAACTTCGACTTTGCTTATTAAGTACATTTCTATAATTAGCTCGGTATATTTGAATGATTTTATCTGGCCATGTTTGGTCTTCATGGAATTTTTTAAATTCCATCTTTGGATCTTTAATCAGAGCATTAAGTAAAACAATCTTTTCTCAGTTACTCAGAACAAAAAAAACAAGGTGTTAGATAACCCAAATAATGGTTGACTTCACAACCTAACATGTTGTTATTATTTTGGAACCCTTGCCTATCTCAGAGTAACACCAACCTGCCTCATCACATGCTTGATATCGTGAATCTGCTTATCTGTGAGGTTTGCAACATCGCCTCAGAGGAGGCATATCAGGGCACGGCTTAGTTCTGTGTCTGATCTTGTGAGTTGTGAATATGTCCGCCCTCTGGCCCACATGTGAACACAGTTGTTTAGCACGCGTTCAGATAGTGGCCCCCGAGCTGTGAAACCCCACGCTTGGCAGGATGCAGGGCTGCAGTGATAACTCACCTGTGTACTGATGGAAGGGGAAACAATGTCCCAAACAGATTAAACGCAAACTGATTGCAAAACAAGATGCATAGTTTTACTAGAGGGATAAACACGAGATGGAAAAATTATAAAAGAAACCAGATGAAAGAGGCTGCTGGATGTTTTTATCTTACTGCCTTTGATTCATTTCTGTATGTGACCGTAAGCACATGCACATGCGTGTCATTTATATAGAATATCAGGGTCTATTCACGTTTTGAAATCCTAAACAACCGATAAAACGCGAGACACATTCAAATCTATTTTCCACAGCTAAACCTCAGAACCACAGAGTCAGTGGCATATTTTCAACAACCTCATACTGACATGATATAAAACACTCTAAAATGTCAACACTGTTGGAAGATGGGAGCAGAGAAGCCGAGAGTCTGATCTCAATCTTCTCTTTTCTCTCCTCACCTCCTCTGCAACCTTCAGGTGATGCTCTGTTGTCACGTAAAAGTCTTTACAGTCTGCTGGCAAAAATGCCATTTTCAAAGACATATCTCTTGAATCCTGTCAGAGCAGGCAAGAGATAGCCCAACTAATCTCTGACAACAGGGGGTGTATGATGTGTTTAGGAGTTTTACGCAGAATGATGTGTGAATATTTGTGTTTATCTCGGCAGTAGATAAACTGCAGGTGATATGATACAGATGGTGTCCCTGAACTTCTCTGACATTCCTCTGTCACGATCAAGTCCAAGTTAATGTCTCCAGCTGTCAGGGTGATGTTTGGCATGAAAGATTTCATCTGCTCATACAAAAATAGTTTGACAATTTAGGGAAAACAATTTAGTTTCCTTGCCACAGTTTGATTGGAAAAAAATGTATACTGCTTTCATGACTGTCAAATATAAAACTTCATCTCATGAGGTTAACGTAACATAAAAAATCAAAACAGTGGAGACAGCTGCCTTCCATTGCTGTTCAACTCATTAAAATCCATTTATTTCATGGTTTTACATTTACATGTGTGCTAGATCTTTTTTTCTTTTCTTTTCTTTTCTTTTTTTTTGTTTTTTACATTTTTTTGTCTGGGCACAGTGCCCTCCTAGAATCTCTGCACTTTGGCTTTGTCCAGAACTGTTAAGGAAGTTAAGTTAAGTTCAAGGTCTGGGCCTGGTGCACCTCTGGTTCTCTTTTTACCACTAATTCTAGATTTGCATCTGTGATTTCATCATAAACCTCATAAACATGAAGCAGTAATTATAGGTAAAACGCAACTAGAATATATAATAATTATTTTTTTTAAATAAAAATATAAAAGGTTTTATTTAAATAATTTCATTGAATTATTTGAATTTATTTACATAATTTATCGTTATAGTGAATATAATTGGCATAAATTGAATGTATACCAATCCAGTACATTTCATTTGCCCTGATTCCATAAAATTTCACATTACACATTTAACCTATGTAACAAAACTATATGGAATTTACATGTAATCAAACTACTATTCTAACTGGCAGATTCACAGAACTATGATAACAAATCTAGTGGTGGCAATAGAACTTAAGACTTAAAATATGCTTAGAGCAGCAGATCTCTGTTTTAACTTTGCAAATAAAAAGTTATAAGCCCAATTAATAGTTTAGCAGTGGATGAGGGAAGAAATCCATCAATGGTAAATTACATCCACACAAGAGCCCATGATGCCCATGATGTCATTAAAACTAAAGTAGGATGTGGAAGCATGAATATTCAACAGTCTTGATTTACAGACACAATGATACTGCTTCATAAATTTCACCTCACCCCGAAATAGACAGGTGACCTGTTAAGTGCATACCCTGCCTCTCACCCTATGACAGCTGGAATAAACTCCAACCCCAAGTAGTTAAGAAAATGGATGGGTGAAGGTTGCCAGTTTTGAGCTGCACACCCTTTTAACTTCAAAACTGCCTTAATTCTTCATGGCATGGATTGAATGAAGTGCTGGAAACATTCCTCAGAGATCCACACTGACATAATAGCTTAACACAGTTGCTGCAGATTTATCAATAATGTGAATCTCTTGGTCCACCCTACAGGTGCTCTATTGGATTGAGACCTGGTGACTGTGGAGTCCAATTGAGTACAGAAACAACATTTAGGTGATTTGAGCTTTCTGACATGGTGCTTGAGAAGTGTGGTCATAAAGAGTTGGACATGGTCACCAGCAATAGGCTATGTCATTGAAATTATACTCATTTGGTAGGAGTTCAAAATGTGCCAAGAAAATATCCTCCATACCGTAACACCACCACCACTGATACAAAAATGGATGGACGCCAGTTTCTGACGATACCATCAAATTTTCTTCTGTTGTTCAATTTTGGTGAGTCTGTTCAAATCATAGCATTAGTTTCCTGTCTTTACTGACAGGAAAGACAACTGGTGTGGTCTTTGACTCATGTATTCAATTCAAAATGTATTTCTACAGCACATTTAAAAGCAACAGAGTTGACCAAAGCGCTTCACAATCAGTTAAGAACAAGAGAAAACAGGAGAGAAACAAATGCAGATAAAAATGTGTTAATTAAAAAAAGAAGTAACACCATGTAGCCCATCTGGTTGAAGTTTCAGTGTGCTCTGCATTCACGCATATTCTTCTGCATACCTTGATCTTAACAAGTGGTTATTTGGGTTACTATTGCTTTCTTGTCAGTTTGAAGCAGTCTACCCATTCTTCTCTGATGGCATCAACAAGATTTTTTACCAAGAGAACTACTGCTCACTGGGTATTTTCTCTTTTTCAAACCATTCTCATTAACCCATTGACAAGGTTGTGTGGGAAAATCAACATTTTCTGAAATACCTAGACCAGCCTGCCTTGCATCAACAACCACACCTCATTCAAAGTCACTCAAATCACCGTTCTTTCCAATTTTAATGCTCAGTTTGAGCTTCAGCATGTGGTCTTGCTGCCATGCAACTGGCTGATTCATGCATTTGCATTAAAGAGAAGGTGTAATGAACAAGTGCAACCAATGAAGCTGATGCTTATCAAATAATTCAACTGCGTAGGACATATCTGAAAACAAGCTATGGATAACAGGCATTATGGCTGAAGTAGAGTGTAAATGTTGATCACATCATCGCATAACTGTCAGACTGTTTTTAGCATTTTATTACTTATGTATCAGTTTGTTACTTTCTTGGATTAAAAGTGACATCCATGGGAACACAAACAAATAACAAGGAACAAAAACTGACATTTGAAATCACACATCATCCTTTTCGCTGTGGTGCTAAACCAATCATAGCACTGCATTGCAGTTAAAATGGTTTGAGGTCATTCAGTGAGTTAAAGGAATATGTCAGACCGCACCCTTGCAGTGTACATGAATTTTATGGCATTTAACATAATGTAAAACTAAATTACACAACGTGGCGTGACATCATTGCACACAGGCGTGGACTGCAGCTTTGGGGATTGTACAAAGTCATGAAGCCATGCTGACGATCAAAAATTCATGGAGGTAGCTTCACCGCAGGTTTAACCACTGCCGGAACACTTAACGGGTTACAGTAAATACCCTTAAGTTTAATATGTGAATGCTGCCACACACACACACGAGGTTAGGAGAGCTCTTAGGGTGGCTCAAAGACATTTGTTAAATCTCATAAAACAGGCAGCCAAATAAACAGCACTGAACCAATACACACACAAACAAACAAACAGACTCCTATTAAGAAAGGAATTAAGGAAACTAAGTGACTGCAGCCTCTGCGGAGGAGAACATCATGCTGCGGGCCTGCCTGAGTCCTCAGAGTGTGTCTCTGTGCATCTGAGAGTGTTTATGGACTGGCTCTAAGTGGAAGTCATTATGGGATGTTTGAGTACGCTTGCGCTGATAGCAATGGTTCTGGGTCCACCCAAGTCTCAAAGCGTAGGTGGTCTGAGCTGGGGAGGAAGATGAGCGACAGAGCGTGGGGGGTGGGGGGGGTTTAGTTAGAACGAGCAGACAGAGACAGAAACAGAGAGAAGAGAAAGACAGAGGAGAGCTAAAAAGTTTGGCCTCCACCCTTTTCTACTATTTGCCTCTGCTTGCAGATGTGGTTGTAAGAAAGCGAGGGGAAAAAAATCAACATAAAGTTATAATTATCCACATGAATGCAGACTGAATTTTGGGAAACTGCAAACATACACAAACACATACACACACTTTTACTTGAGTGGCTGTACCGTTGCACATACTTTAAACGCACAAACAGAGTTCTTATTTCCATAAGACATATATAATACGATATTGTGAACCACAAAGGGTAAAAGCTCCGATCTTGAAAAAAAAATAAAAATAGGCGTCTGCTATTTTTGACGTTGGAAGGTTTGACGCAGACAATGTGCAGCACACTATTCCAGTGCAGGCAACAACCATTTCATGAGCTGTTACAATTTGTTAACTACTGCATGCCTACAACTGGTTTGCATCAGCTAAGTTTACTTACCAGTATATTTCACCTCAGGACATTTGGAGAGATAACCAAATAAACCTTTAAAAGCAGGAATGTTCCCTGGAGCTGCCAGGTTCAAAGTGAAGCCCCTGAAGGCCCCTGAGCAGCCACGGTAGGTGCCTATACTCAAGGTGGACACGTTTTACTGAGGTCTCACTGATCACTAAGACATGGCAGTGTAATGGGGAACAGGAAGTACACTTAGCATTGAAAAGAAGAGTGTGGTGGTATGGAGGGTGATTTGGCTTGAGGGGATTGTGGTGGTGATGCTGGATTGTTGAGGAGGGGATGACGGGGGTGCGTTACCAGCAGCAACCACCTAAGCTTTGACACTTTGCCCAGAAGAGCGCACTGAGAATTCAAACATAGTCTCTCAGATGTTCCACTTCCTCTTGTAAATTTCAGGAATTCTTTCATGTTACAAGTGCTTTTGTTTTATGGCCACAGCACTGGAGAAGTGGCTGTGCAGAGCCCCACAGCTCGCAAATTTCTCCTTTCTCCCCTGGTTTCAAGACGGGTGTGTATATGTATGTGTGTGCGTGGTTTAATTGAGGGCGTAAAGGGGAAGAGAAAGAGGGAGGAGGTGAGTTTGTGGGCATATCCCTTCCTCACTAGCCACTCTATTCATCGCTTTGTTGTCGCAGCTGCAGATGAAACCGCAATGTGGTGCATCCCTTTTGAAAAGTCAACATGATAAGAATTCCTGGATTGAAGTGGCACAGCCCACACTTCTTGGCATATGGGCTATTTCCTCCTAACACTGGTCTGCATGGTGGACAGGATTGCGACAGGACTCTGTGGTCGGCTTTGTCACTCCCTAAACACATCATGTCCTGCCTGATCACACCAATGATAGGGTGTCCTGCATCAGACTATGATGTCATCTTGCACAGAGGAAAGGGAAGAACCCCGTCTGGCTTTGGCAAACAGTCGTCTGGGTCCCCCAACCATCTAATTAGGAAAATGTATACATGCGTCAGCATGACGACAGCCATGAACCACCAGAGAGGGCGGAGCTGATACTAGCCAGTCAAACTGCAATCAGAAAATAAACCTCTTGAAAAACCAAAAGATGTTGTACTTCTGGTTTAATATAAAATAGCAGCTCACAAACCATCCAAATCCACATGGGCAGAACATTTAAACAACTAAGATATACAGTTGTCTCCCACTTTTGGGATTTCCTCAACTTACTGACCTCAGCCGTTCTGTGTTTTGGCCTTTTTTCCAGATAGAATCCATCATTTTTCCCACAGACAGTTAAGGCCAGACAACAGCCAGATGGCGTATCTATTTGCTCCTCTTTAACTCGAGTCTGTACACCAGCAAGAAAGACGCAGGTCAGGTGAGAGACGAACTCTGGCCGAGCACCAAAAAGCCTGTGCAGTAAAGTTTAGAGAAAAGGGGGCTTAATTCAGGTCCATGCTGACAGGTGGGACTGTGTCAGAGGTAATCTCAGGGCAGACTGACGTATTGTCCGCGCTCTTCCACTACTCTCTTCTTTGTTGGACCGTTATGTTCTCTCCCTTCCATTCTTGCTCTCTTGTTTCTTCTTCTGCGTGCCAGTGCACCTGTGCTCAGCGGGGGGAAGTTCAGAAACGAAAGGCATTAACAGAGACTTCCAGAAAGTCTGCTCTCATGATTGATCTTTCACCCAAGTCATTTGTAAAACTTGTGCGGAGTATGGTGTGCAAGAGTGTGTGTCTATCGGGGTGTACAAATATGTACTGTTGGTGTTTATTTGAAGTGTGTGTATGTGTGCACATACACATTTCTTTTGTGTAAGAGTACGAGCATAGCTGGGTTGTGGATGTGTGTGTTCTTGGCTGTCCATGTGCAAGAAGCCGGGTGCTGGAATCTATCCACTGCCAACTACCCAAACACAATAAATCAAAACAGGTGTTTCAATATGTCGACTGCTGTAACATGAAGGCCAGATGCTTGCCAGGCAATTCTTTTCCTCTCCTGCTGCTAAATCATAAAAACAGAGTCTCAGGATGAAGACAAGATGTCAAAGATCATCTCTTAAATGGCAAACACCAGGTTTGTTTGCCTCATAGGTTCGAACCACAAAGCAGAAATTCTAAAATTACCTTAATAAATCAACAATCAACCACTCTTTGCTACAATTAAATCTGACAGTGTGCTGCTGTTCTTCAAATTTTCGACTGTCTGGATATTGGCACACCGCCTCCTTGGTGAACTTACCCTAATCTGTTTGAATTTTTGCAGCTGAATGATGAACTGCAATGACTCATATGCATTTTTTTTCCAACCCAAAAGCAATACTATTTTAACCATGCAGACCA
Source organism: Pelvicachromis taeniatus (assembly GCA_015108175.1). Taxonomy (NCBI): domain Eukaryota; kingdom Metazoa; phylum Chordata; class Actinopteri; order Cichliformes; family Cichlidae; genus Pelvicachromis; species Pelvicachromis taeniatus. Next base: position 15,562 of record VURO01018314.1, read on the forward strand.
GTGGCTAAAGGGTGCACGTGTTTACCAGGAAAGAAAGCTTTTGTCTGGTGAAATGTCTATTATTGAAAACAGCAGCATCCCAGCTGTTTTTTTTCTGCTGGTGCTGGATGAATAAGTATATTTGTGGAGATATCCTGCAGTTTTCAAATCAGATATTGTGAGGATTTATGTTGCACTTATGTTGTAAATTGATCTGAAAACAGATATCATTCCAATATTACTGTGTATTGTGGCACAAACTCCAAATCTACCTGACACTATAGGCCTTTTTCCATTGGTACCATGGTACCATCTCAGATCGGCTTGAGACAACTTGACACAGCAGGAAACAGCTCGACTCTTCTTCCACTATATTTGAGTACCACCAAATGTGCATTGGGTCAGGTGCAAAGGGGACCTAGAAGCAATGATATACTGGCTGCTTGATCTGTGACTTTTCGTCAGACTTGGGGAACTGTGTTGTTTTTGGTGCCACCATTTCCCTCGTTGCTGGGTTTTAAAAATTGTGCTTTAGTTTTTCATAAAGGAAACTGACTAGGCAATGCAATCTGTTGACATTACATTATCAGATCACCTTGATGGCTTGGAACTCCGGTCAAGAAGATACTAAGGAGTACCAGGTACTTGTTAATACTGCTACCAGGTACCAGTACTAATGGAAAACTCTAAAAAACATGTCGATCCATGTTGCGCTAACCCAAGTAGGTAATAATGAAAAAGGGCTGTGTTGTAACTGTGAGATATCATATTATTGTTACTGAAGTAAATCATTACAATGAATACTTAACCTGGTTTGGCAGCGTTGATGAGTTCAGAAGTCTAGGCACTTCTTGGTTGGAAGAGTTGGAACACCCCTCAGGATTCACCCTGCTAGTTGAAAAATGGTGCTTATACCTACACACTTTGTTTAATGCTACACTCAAACTGTTGACGATTATAACCAAGATTACTGCAACCATGTGAAATGAACATGCAATATTCTTGCCTATAAAGTGGTTACTTCACAGATAGGGACCAGGTCTGCAAACACTCACAGTCAGTTGCTGTCTTCAAAGTAGCTTTAGTCATCAGACGGTAATAAAATGGCAATAAGACGGAGTCAGGCTGCTATCAGTTTGTCACTGAATTGGTAGGCAATTACGTGCAATTTGTCTGTGACAATATAGCAATTAACAGTGATAAATCAGTGAAAATCAGAAATCTGTTGACATCTGGTGCATATCTGTTGCTGTCTATACATTTAAAAATTGTAATAAAGTTAAAAAGAAATTTGGCAGCACGTTGGCACGGTGGTTAGCACAATTGCCTCACAGCAAAAAGGTCGTGAGTTCAATTCCACCATCAGGTCAGGATCTGACTGTGTGGAGTTTGCATGTTCTCCCCGTGTTTTGTGTGGGAGGAATTTGGGTACTTCGGCTCCCTACCACAGTTCAAAAACATGCAGTTTGGGGATGGGTTTATTTGAAACTCTAAATTGCCCATAGGCACAAATGTGAGTGTGAATGGTTGTCTGTGTCTATGTGTTAGAACTGTGACAGACTGGCTACCTGTCCAGGGTGTACCCTGCCTCGCCCTAAGACAGCTGGGATAGGCTCCAGCATTCCTGTGACCCTGAAAAGAAAAAGTGGTAGAGAATGGATGGATGGATAAATAGAATTAGTATCTGTCACACTTTTCATATCATGAAACAAATTTTTCATCAACACGTTTTTAAATAATTTCATTCATCAGGGGGAAAAAAGCTTTCCAAACCTATCTGGCTCTGTATGGAAAAGTAATAAATTATAAATAAATAAAAGTGAAATTACAAATTAACTGTGATTAACTAAGATAATTTTCACTGGCCAACTCTGGGCCTGATTACTGCCAGACTTAAATCAAGAAATCACTTAATTAGAACCTGTCTAACAAAGTGAAGTCGATTAAAAGATTAAAAAGCAGCACATCATGCCATGATCTAAAGAAACAGCTGTGAAACTAAATCATTGACATCTATTAGTGTGGACAGTGCTACAAAGCTAAGGGACTCACACACAGTGAGAGTTATTTTTCAAAGACAGAGGAAACTTGGAAGAGTCATGAACCTTCCTAATAGTGGCCAGCCTACAAAAGTTACTTCAAGAGCACATCGTTCCCAGAACAACATCTAAAGAACTGTAGGCCTCACTTGCCTCAGTTAAGGTCAGAGTTCATGATTCAACAATAAAAAGAGACTGGGCAAAAAATGGCATTCATGGGTTCAAGGAGAAAAGCACTTGGAGAAAGAATGCATTGCTAAAAGATAATCCAGTCTAGATTTGTGCACATGTTTTCTGCTCGTCTTATGGAGTGCTGTGTGAAAGTCTAAAAGGTGGACAACAAAGCACAGGAACCAGCTGTTCCAGTGTTACATAAGGCTTTCTGTTAGAACTCATTTGGAGATACTCACCAAATACCATTCATATTTTTTTTCCGTGTCCACTGAACGCTCTCTCTTTTCTTTTAGTTCATTCTAAAGTCTTTTTCCCGTATGCTACACTGCACATCTTTTTCCTTTTCTCTCAGTTTGACTTTCTACAAATGTTCTGGGCTGAATTATGTCCATTTGATGTTATGTCCAAACCTAAACAGAGGTAATGTAAACACTTATTTGACACGGAGGACCAAAACATGTCAAATTGTTGAGAGCTGCAGTCAAAACTTCCGTTGCGGTTTGCATTGCAGCACTGATTCAGCTGTGGCTCTGTCCCACTGTGTGTCTATAAGCAGCATTGCATCATATAGCTGCACACTTGCCCTTCCATCAAAGCTTACATGGGTGTTTTCCATCAGTAAATAAAAAAAGTTGCTTTAAGATATTGTGTTCTTAAAGCACGCCCACTACTTTTTCACCTGTTCAGCTCTGTGCATTTCTTATGCCCAGGTGTCAAGAGTATTTAACACAAATAATAATTTACTACAAATGTAAAATGTGTTTTATGCCAAATTTGTTGGGGTTTTTTTGTTTGTTTATTTACTACAGGCATGCTGAAAGATACCTGTAAAGTTCTCTAAATCACAGATATCTGACACAGATATGATTTTTTTTTCCTCTTTCAGTCTATTGTCCTCTCTTTCTTGTTCTCATCATCCTGATGAGAGCATCCTCTGCTTGTAAGAGTTACTGTACCCAAGCTATAATGCACACCAGACAGCCTGACTTCCTAATGACTGGTTGTGCTCCAAGCCTTTCCGGGCACAGCTATGGCCGGGAGCCTCGTACAAGCTCACACAGAAAAAGAAATACAGCCACACTTACACACAACATAGTGACATGTTGCTAAACAGCTTTAAGTTATGGGTCGTCTTACGATATCACTTTATTGACTCCTATAATTTGTACTCTTCCCTTTAAGAGCAAATTCTTTACACCATTTCAAAAACCTCGATCTTTCATGTCTAAATTGTTTCATCTATTATTAGATGTTGGATTGCAGGTAGCATAAGGTTAGCATGTGGCAGGAGCACATGTGAATACCAGGTGACATGAGGTGCACATTCTTTCCCAAACGTAAAGGACAAATAACTTGAAGTATTTTGTAAATCCTCTTCCTGTGTCCAATAGAACAGACCATCCACTGTGAGAGCCTGGACTTAATTAGTACGGTATTCTTTTCTACCTTCCCTCAGATTTTTGCAGGACCCCAGAACCACAAGAGAAAATTTGTTTCTCTCGCTCATTCCACGTCTGTCAGCCATTACAACTCTTTCCTGTAGTGATCTTTTACTTTTTCGATATAGCTCATTTTGATGGCACACGTGCACCACCTCAGCAGGGGCTTTGCTCATTACCAAGGCAACACGTCTGTTTGTTTGGTGTGACTGTTCCTCTGCCTTTTTATTACTGGCTCAAATATTTAATTGTATGTTTTCAGTGTTTTCCTCTTTTCCACGTCTTCACAGTCAGTCAATCCTGGGGAAACAAAGAAAGAAGAAGGTAATTTTGTGAAGACTTCAAAGGGCAAATTTTCAGTTTCATAACATTCATCTTAGACAGGGGTTACAGTGGGATCTGGCAGGTAGGGGAAACCAAAGATTGGGTGCAGCAGTGCACCACAGGGAAAAGAGTTACTTAGAAATAAGTCATATAATAACTTGTTTTGTGAGCTCCAGTACATTTTTCTTTCTGTAGGCTGTGATCAGAGGACATGTGAAGCTACTCCAGCATTCACGGCTCTTCGTGGATTTAGTCAGCTGAATTCAACAAAATATAAGCAGATGTCTCACAAGCTGTATGGCAGGGTTTTTTTTTTCAAACCCTAGACACTATAAAGCTGCTATAAAAGTGTAAAATTCAGTGTGTGACTCTAATCAGCGTCATCAGCTTAATCATGACTTGATGTCTGCTACCAGTGGTGACCACGTGCTGCATGGCTGGAGAGCAGCGGCCCAGATTTGAGTCTGACCTGTGGTCCTTTTCTGCGTGTTTTTTCCATCTCTTTCCTTTAAATGTCCAAAAAATGATATATACTAATTATTTGAACTATATTTTTTTGATCCAGCTATTCACACCAATTGCATAATTTCTTTGAACAAATTTGCATTTTTGGAACAAGTTTGATTTTTCTTATTTTAGCATGCAAATAAAAAGGTCTAACCAATCAGATCCCTGCATGCGGCAACAAGCGCACTCAACTCGAGGCCTTGAAGAAAAAAGACATGTCATTATAGTGTAAGGAAGCCATGGGATATGATTATTATCTTATTAAGCTCCTTTCACGTAGGACGTGGCACATGTTGCGCTGATCGCTTGCCCAGAATTTGTGTTGTGCTACCTGTTGTGCTTTGCTGTATGTAATTTCATAGCAATAATAATTGAGGGGAAATATTTTTCCACAAAACCACTTTCCTCCACCAACCCATATAATGTAGCAGTGTAGAGGTTAACATAGCCACCCAACATTTGAGAGATCCCCAGTTCAAAACTGAGAGGAAACCTTAGGTCCTAAAAAGGTGGATATGATATAAAAACCTTCAGCAATCCAGATCATTGTCTTGTGGTGAACTCTTGTGAGTAAGGGAGCAACTGAAAGAAGTTTACAGTTGCTTTGAAGAGATATATTAGCTTGAGAACAAAACCATTTTATACAAGGCTGTAAACATGTCTATTTCTGTTGTAAGGCTGGGCATTTTAATGTGGGATTCTATGGGACTGACTCATATTTGGAGCCAGGAACTGTAGTTTTTGGGTTTCCGAGTAACACTGGAGGTTGTGACTCGGTGACACATTATTGTAGGGACCTATTCAAACTTTTACAAATCAATGCTGGAAAAAGGAAAATCTATTTTATCACATGACATTTCTTTTTGTCTTGCAAACTAACATGGTTGAGCGTCAATATTTTCTTGTTTAGGTTTGCTGTCATAAGATGTGGAGACTTAATTTTAAGCTTATTAAGATTGTTCATCATTTGTAAGGATGTTAATGGGTTTTGTCTCTTTAATATGAACATATTTTTGAGTAGCACAGTGACACTAGTTATGATCTCTCCAGCGTTTTAGTTAGAAAGAACAATAATCATTCAAGCAGGAACAAAGTACTGGTCATTCACATAAAGCCTGAACCATTTCTACATTCCCAAGAAAAGCTCATAATAATCCAAATGCATGTTGTCGGATATCATTGTTTGTCTCTCACTAGCTCGGTCGTATGTTTAAGAACTGAGCAAGATTTTTCCACAAATGTCAGGGGAATAATATCTGAAGCATATGATCAGTGTTCACTTACAAAGCCATGGTGTCCCTCAGGGCTCACGCCTGCACACATTTACTGCTTAGACCACATGTTCATGATCTCACTTATACATGCCCAAAAATCCATGTTTAAATATATACAGTTGTGTACGTTCATGCCAAGCTCAACAAACAGCCTTGTGACGGTCACTTGCAATGAAGGGAGCTTATAAATGCTGGCTTATACTTGTATGGATGTGTAAACATGCAGATATACCACTGATTGGAGCATTGTTGAAGGTTTTATAGCAATCCATCCATGATTTGGCTACATACCAGGTGGTTTGTGATGACCTTATCATTATAGGTTGTTAAATAACGTGATGACATTTTCTCCCTGACCCTACTGAACTCTACAGGTGGCTCTGGACCCAATGAAGGCTGTGCTCTTTCACTAAAATGAATCATGTTTTTGGCTGAAGCAAAAACCTCTAATTGTAAGCCAGGTCTCCTATCTTTGTCAGGATATGCAACTTATGCTGGGTGGCCTCCCCACACAAACACAGAGTATTGTGCTGTCATCTGAGGAAGCAAGTTCTTCTGCTGTCTCCAGATTAACACGCAGACGAACAAACACCCTTTCAGTGCGTGCACACACAAAGGGCAGGTTGTGCTGTTGCATCCTGCCACCAGAGGGTGCAGACAATGTGCCCCCATCACCCCTGGCTTCAACCCAAGATTCCTTTAGGACCAAAGAATGAACCTCCGGATGTCGGATGGGCAAAATGAGCCCACCAGACAACAATGAGCTATGATAGGATACACACATGCATTTTCCACCCATACACAATCAAATGTTCAAAGACATGCCTACATATTTGAAGATGTGTTCGATGATACAAGCCTTTTCAAACAAGCTTTCCTCTCTCTTGTCTGTTTTTCTCACATGTTCCAATACAATGAAAATCATTTGGTAATCCTGATGCAATCCCCCATATGAATTCCCCAAATATTCTGGCTGTTCTCCCTTTGCCTGATGTTTTCCGTTTCATGCCAAAGCATTTTTTTTTACATTAAAAGCATAAAAGAAACTTTGTTGCGGACCAATGAAAATAATTAACTGAAAATGTGTATGACGTTAGTATAAAACCATAAATGAATAAAAAGGATTAAAAAGCACTGAGAGTTCTTCAGATATTTGACGTTAAAAGTTGTGTCTTTTGTCAGATGACTGAGCTGTTGCATAGATGTTTTATTACAGGCCTTACTTTGTTCTGTTTATCAGTATTTTCCTTTTCCTCCTCCTTTCTACAATACCCCTGAGAGGTTAAATGGACTGCAACGTAAGGAAGCACCAGCAAATAGAAAAACACTGGTAAAACACACAAAACACAACGGAAGTAGTAAAGAACCAAAAACTCACAAACAGAAGAGAACAACAGAAGTGATTTACGGGAGACAATAATCTGATGGAAGAAGATACAGAAACCAAAACATGCAAAGAATTGCACTGAGACGCACTGAAAAGAAGCTTTTTGAACTTATGTTTTTGCTTTTTCTACATCTGTTATATTTTGTTCAGCTTCACTGTCATTGTATTTTGCAAGCTTTTGTTGCAAGATGTGGCAAAAGTACAAACATTCCTCATGTAAGTAGAAGTACAGATACTTGTGTAAAAAATATTCTGGTAGATTTTGAAGTACTGAATCAACCCTACTTAAGTAAAAGTGAAAAGCACAGGCTCTGAGTATTAAAGTACATTTCTACCCATTAGTTTTGTGTAAAGCTAACTGAGACTTGTGCTTTATTATTGTATTATAACAATATAATATGATTTAGGATCCTGTACACTCTTTCTTATGTCTTTCTCCATCTCTGAGAGTTAATGTAGCACACATTACCCTTTATTTTCTCTGTGTGGTAAATACAGCAACTCCATCTTTTGCTAGCAGGCACACTGTATGACAAACTGCACAGAAACAGTTCATTTGTTTGCTGCCTCCTCTTCTGTTGTACTGGACCACACCTTATTGACATGCACCTTGAATACTGTTCCAGATAGTTATAGCCCACTTTAACCTCTGAATATATTGCATTAAATAAAGATTATCTTCTTTTTTTTCATCTTTACGTCTCATACGTCATACCAATAGGATTTTCTATCTAATGGTGTCTATGAACAGAAACCAAGCAAAATTAACACTAAAATAATCATTTGAGCTTTTTTGGAGAAAGCTTAAAAACTTAATATGAAAACTTGTTCAGGTCCCTGAATGAAAACGTTTCCAACTAGAAGAACTGAACAAGAGATCTATTGTGTCGTATCTGTTTCGAGATTACAATGATTACGTGTAAATATAAAGTGGAAAATCAATTAAGAAGTGAGACCAGGACCACACCTCTGTCACTGCAGCATAAAAAGGTGTGCCAAGCATCACCCAGCAGCTGAGGCTGTAGACTTCTTAGGCACTGCAGAGCTTTGAGTTAAAACAAAATTGGAGTATGATAACATGCTAAGATGCTGGCATTAAGAATGTATGGGTTTAGAAGCATGCTAACATCTGACAAATGAGTGCTAAACACCTGCAAATCAGAACAGTTGGGGCAGCATTTGTTGCTGCTCTCACAAAAAAACAAAAATCTTCTGGTGGCTCAAGATGAAAATTAGGATCTGTCATCTGAGGACCATGACCACCATTCAGTCCAGTCCAGAGTGGCAGACATGCATACCAACAGACCGCTCTTAGTGCTAAAAATGGTTCAAATAACTGGTTAGAGATATACCACTTGTGCTCATTTTAGTTCCAACATGTAAATAATCTATGATAGAAACATCACAACTTTCCCAGACTAAACTGTTAAAACTAGCATATAGTAAAAAGGGTTTTGGTACTGGCTCTATCAGCGTCTTGTGTGTGAGTGTGTGTTTTTAATTTATTTATTAATTTTATTAGTCTTTATTCACTTGGGCTGTGGTGTTACCAGCATTTGTTTCACATTTGACTGTCTGTGACCCATACAGCACAAACATCTGCTTGTAGCCCGAGAGAAAGTTTTGGGGCTCGTGTGTCATCAGATTAGCATTTTACCCTGTGTGGAGTCATACAGACGCACATGTGCACCCAGACATACTCACACACACCACTGTTACACATTACTCTTGCCCTACAGCACACACAAATATTCTCAACATACATATGTACACAGACTAGAACACACATGCCATCTTTTTGCATTTAGCTGTACAAAAGCTGCAGGAGCACCAACATAGCACAACAGCAGCCATCTCTAGTGGTCTCCTTCACCACAGAATCTTGATAACCTCTGGGGCTTTTGTTAGCTCAGAGCAGAACCAGACCGCCACTTTAAAACACACACGCGTGCACACACCACAAATATCCCACCCCCAGCGTCCCTAACTGTGGCTGACACATCAAAGGCCAGAGTCCGAGGAGGCGAGTTAGGGAGGGTCTGAGGAATCATGGGAGACAAAGGAAGCGATTAAGAGATAAGGATCAGTCTAAGATATGACATTTCATCCTGGGCAGATCCGGTAGACACACTCCATTCAAGGGAGGGTATATAGCAACTAAAAGGGAGGCGGGAGAGAGGGAGGAGGGAAGGAGCTGCAGGGTCTCTCGCTTCTCTCCCTCACTGCACCTTTCTCAACACCAAAGTCAGTTTGTGAAAAGCTTATGTGCACGCTTCAAAAAAGTGCAGACAAGAAGGTAGAGCAACTTCAAAGGTGAGCTCTATGGATTTTCCTCACTTATGTACAACAAGCATCCATTGCTCAGGAACAAAAAGTGTTGCTGATTTACCACCTGGCTGTACATTTTCCTCAGTCTCACTGCCAAAGCACCCAAGGTTCCTCATTTTATTTCCTCTTAAATACTATTTAGCAATACAAAAGGAGCGAATGCGAAAAAAACGTCCTCATTGTGGGCCTAATTGCCTCAGGGTCATGTTACATCTCCAGTTTCACGTTGTTGCTTTCAAACTGTAGCCCGCAAGCCCGAGGCACAATCCACCTGCCTCCCAGAGTGCCACACAAAAGGGTCAGCGTATGAACACAGAGGGAGTCTGTTAGCAAATAAACACTGAGATCGAACTCCAGCCGTGCCTCACTCAAACACCGCTTCTCTTTTCAGATATATATTAACCTGAAAGGGAGACGTTGCCTGTAGCCAAAATAGGCTTCTGTAACTAACCTGAGCAAAACAATGAGAAGTCATCAGATGACACCATACTGTATATCAACTATTGTTGTTGTGAAAGCCAATTTGGTGTTTCATAGAGAAGGGAATGAGAGAAGGGGATGGAGTAGTTGTGCATAAACAGCTTTATCTAATTACAGGCGGCTTTTCACAATTTCTGAGCTTGCCAAAGCTTTCAGAGTGGTGGAGATCGTTACATGAACTATGCTTCTGTTTAACTCACAGTCTTTAATTTACTGCCTTATATATACTTAAAAATAAAGAAGAAACACTTAATGTAATATGATGCAAAAGAGGAAAAAGTTGTTTTAATGCAATATCTAAATGAAAGACGCCCTAAAATCCACTCAGGCACTGAATCTATGAAGATGCACATATATTGTAATTATGAATAAAGTCTTCTGAATAAAGCCAACTTAGCAAAGAGCCTCTTTTAAATTGCATCTTTTTAAAATTGCATCTTTTTGCATTTTGTTACTAGCAGCAAAAACACATCATTTGTTCCCATTTCTTTTTCTATACTGTGGCATAGAAAAAATCTATGAATTTTTCATAGATTCATAGCTGAATCTATGAAAAATGCCAAAAATAATGTTTGAATGGCATAAAATAGTATTTCCATCTGACACAGGACCTGAGAGACGTCTCAGTGGAAGAGGGGATGTTAAGAAGCCATTCTCAAGTTAGGGAAACAGGAAGAAAATACTCATGTATACCAAATTACAAAATGAAAATAACAGAAATACATTTTATTTTATACTTTTGGTTTGACCTTCTTGGCTGCATGAAGAGGAAATAAGTATTGTTGCTCTAACAGAAAACAAAGGGAGGCCTCTTTTTTGTGTGTTTGGAAAAGTGAAGAAAATCTTGGACAAGTTGCTTTAAATGAAAACAATGTTGTGAAATGAGCTTGTGAAAATAACTCTCCAAAGCCTGGAGCAGATGAGGATGAAACGTGTTTACAGTGCATTGGTTTAGTGCTGCAGGGCCTGCCAGCACACCTGTTCAGTTGGAGATGCAAGGCAGGAGCTCTAAATACAGGCCAGAAGAGTGTCGGGGGGCCAGGCTGCGGGGCCAGCCATCTTTTCATTAGCCGTATCTAATGAAACTGCACAGGGCCAGAGGAAGAAAGACCTACTGCGGGGACACCCTGCCCTGCCCGAAATTACACCAGAGACTCGCCCACAAAAGAAGCATTCCGTCCGCACAGCGACACTGGCACTTGACACCAAATTTTAAACCTGCGCGTTGTTTCTTCGACAAATGGAAATTTCCACTGTGGGCCCTTCCCAGGCTGAGAGGCCGGTGAGAGAAATGACTGCTGAGGGGGTTTAATCACGGAGTCGGTGTGTAACTCAGAGAACCCACGCTCCATGCCCCCCCCCACAACCCACAATTCCTGTGTGCTTTGTTTGGCAACAGTGGTCAAGATGCAAATATCCAACTCTCTTTCTAATCACACAGTCAGCAGATAGTATTAAGCTTTCTTTGAGAAGGCTCCATTTTTTTCTTCTTATAAGACAACTGACAGATACCAAAGGCATAAACAGCCTAACGGTGATCAGATCAAAAGTTGCCAAATCTGCAAAAGAAGGTACGCTTACATGTATTTACTTTACATCTTTTCATAGTAATAGCTGTCCTTTCTTTGTTCAAAACGTTCTTACTCACCTGAGTCTGATCCCTAACAAGTAAAATATCCCTCGGCTGTTACCTCCAGTACCTCCAGTGTACTCATCATGTGTCTGTGCATGCATGCGTTTGTGCCAGTGACCCCGAGGTCAAACTGTTCCACCGATGACAGCCTTATCCCCTTTAATGCACCATGGAGTGTCCCAGCTGCCATGTGCCACTGCAGAGGTGTGTGTGATGAGTGGAGATGAGTCACAGACAGGGTGAGAGGAGGTGTCACACAGATAACCCCTACAGATGGACAGCGGGAAGGGTCTAAAGTTTCAAACCTGAATGTGCGTTTGTGTGCCCTTTTGTGTAAAAATGATATATCCTGAAAAGAGTATAAAGAACATGTGTGCATTTCTATGCACGTGTGGAAGTCTGAGTGAGAGGGTGAAACAAGAGGCCCTGACCTCGAGCAGCACTGACATGAGCTGTCACCATGATAGCCCCTCTTGATTCAGGACAACAGGATAAGAGAGCACATGACAGTAAATCCTGTCCCGTAATATGTGGACTTATTTAATATTTCCAGTCCAACGTATCATATTATAGAGCACCAGAGCTGGGGGGTCTTTATATACAAAGCCTTCTTGTGCAGTACTTTCCAGATAAATATTTTCATAACAGTATATTGTGTCCCTAGTGTTAGTAGTCTGGCTCACCATTCAGATAGTTGTGGTCTTAGATGCTGTTTGGAGATCTCCTCTGTTCAAACTTATACCTCCACAAAACAGAGGTGAGCTAGTCTCCTTTGTAGTGTTCAAGGCTTTTACATGATTTTTGAAAAATGCTAAATTAGCATGTATTTTCACAAATATGCAAAAGCAACAGTGTTTAATCAGGTAATCCCAGAAAGGTTTTCCTCTCAAAAGTTCTCTGTTGAACTCGTCTTGAACTTGGCATCTACAAAACTTGCCAACTATACATTGCAAACCATTGCTCTGAGGTGAATGGATAGATTGACGGGGTATTCAAAACAGTTTAACTGGTGTCAAAAGATTAAACCTCTGTTCTCTCTCGTCTATTTTGTATTGTTTTAGTTTTAATTTACCTTAACAGACAACAGGTATTTTAGGTATCTTTTATTTATGTATTTTTTGGACAAATTTACTACCAATCAACTACTACAACTACTTTCATGCTTGATTTGGATAATTTCCAAAAGTCTCTTAACTGGAAAAAGATAAAAGGTTGCCAGTGATAACAGTATTTGCTATTGTTGACTGTACAAAATGAAGGATAAACAGGGCTAAACGGACTTCTGTAAATCTTGGTTTCCTAGTTTATTCTGCAACATGAGCCAGTGTAGTGCAAATTGATCTTAGCTATAGTGCAAAGAGAATAAATCTTTTGATTTATCTCATTTTTTTCACGGTGGTTACATTTCTGCCAACACCGGCAGCAACACTATAAACACTATAGCTTTAGTGTGAATGTAAAAGATAAAACCACAACAAAAAGCGAGATATTTAATTGAATATGAAATAGTACATTTTTATCGGTTTTGTAGAGTATTTGTAGCTCTTTAAATACATGTTTCACATAATTTTATAGTGAATTTTTAATCACTTTAATGAAGGCTCGGCTTAAATATAGCATTTCCTACTGCTGCTGTTACCTACTATACATCAATATGGGCAAAATAACCTAGGCTTGCTGGACTGTCAACGGTGAAATAATAGGTATATAAGTGAAATAATAGTAAAAATAAAATACTGTGGCACTCAAACATTTTCTATAAAGAGAAAACATTGTATGAGAGTGCAAGTCAGAGAGGTAGTTAGGATTTGTGTTGACATTACATGTTATTTAGCATCAATTTCCCAGCCAGCTTGGGGCCTGGTCCACAAAAATGACTCAGACAAATATAAACTGTAAAATACTTCTAGCTTTCAGTCTCTCCACCAAGAGACAGTTAAAGGCTAATGTTCTAGTAACACTATGTCCTTTACTAGTTCTCTCAAAGGGAGGTGATTGTTAGAAGCAGAGTCACATGACTTATCTACAAGACGCACTCAAACACATTGAAGTCTCTAAAATCTTGTAACTGGGGTGGGTGGGTTAGAGATAGAGGTACTGAGTGCTCCCACTACAGCAAGGCAATGTAAGCAAGGATCATCTTCCTTTGTTCCTGCGGGAGGGTTCACTGCCTGTAAACACACGGCTCACTTTACGGTGGAATGTCCAAATAAAAAGCTTTTTGAAGACTTCACCCAGTCAATTAGTCGCGCAGCGTCAATACACCTCCTGCATAATGACTCACCTGTAATTGCGTGAGAATGAGTACTTACAGGAAGCAGAAGGGCACGTCACATAGGAATGACAAAAGCCTCAATCTGTTTTTAAGGACTTGTTCTTTAATTGACCCCCACATCCTTTACCTCCATTCGTGCTAACACACACTCATGAAGTCTTCACTACTATGTGGCTGATTGCACTCAGGCGTGATGCTGCTGAAGGTTCTGTAAAGGTCGATTCGCCTCCACTAAACATACATTTCAAGGGCCTGCTTGGTGTTAGCTAAAATGCCAGCCTCACTAATGTTGTTGAGCTTACACAAGTGTAACTCTCTCTGGGCGTTTTAATAGACACGCATGCTCTTTGTGTAGGGTAGGGAGATAATGAACAGGCAAGATGATTACCGTAACTAGCTGATGTTATCTCAACTTCAGGGGGGAGATCAGTTGAAATGTTGTAATTGTACTGTCAAGCTGCTAAAAACAACCCCAGCCCCCTTCTCTGTGAACACACACACACACACACACACACACACACACACACATACATACCTCCCGTCCTACTGCAGCCCTTCTTCTCTGCCTTCAGCCACTTCAAAATTAAATTCTTCAACGTCCTCCACTCCTTTAGGAGTCACCTTTTTCTGAGGCAGATATGCAAGCATCAAAGAGACGTCCAGCAGCAATTGGAGTGCCTCAGGGCTTGCTCAGTAGTAAAAACTAACAAACTTGTCTTTTATCATTAAATAAAACGGAATTAACATAATACCTAATAAAATAAGATAAGATAAATCTATATTAGTCCCACACGTGGTAAATTTAGTTGATTCAGCTTTACAGTTATGGTTTTTTAAATGTTTTCTGTCCATCATTTTACTGACTTAAGCTGCTTTTAAAGGATATTTTAGAAAAAAAACTCCAAATCAAAACCCTTTAAATGTAATTATACTGTTCTTTATGGATTTAAATAATGCACAGTGATTTGCAAATATGACAAATATGTACAGGACACTGTCTAGGCAACAATGCACAGCCAACGTCCCCCCAGCAGTTCAAAGGAGACGCTCTCCCTAAACATTATCACATAATTTGGGACAGCTGTCAGCTTGTAAATAAGTGATGTAGAAGCCTTTTGTGTGATGGGGCACAGGTTGGAGACAGGCGTCTTTGCTCTGCCGGCATGAGCCGCTGAAGACAAAGGCAGGAGACAGAGTGTCTAACCTTTGATTCTTCTGAGGACTCAGCCGCCTTGTATGAGGGCAGGACGCATCAGCCACAATCATGCCCCCAATGTGGGGAATGTCAGGAACAATAGAATCACTCTCACACAGTTGGTCTGAACAACCCATCTCGACTGCAATTGGATTAGCAAGTATCAAACCACCACATGTTAGCCTAATTGACATAAAAGTGAAATTTAAGAACAATAAGGCCCGAACCCTAATCCCCTATGTGCTGTGAAATGGCATACTGGTTCTCAGAAAACAAACAAACAACCAAAAAAACCCTTAACATATTGTTTAAAAAAATGCAGAAGCACAGTTTAAAAGATTTCTGCTTTTCCTTTGATGAGCTGCAATCCATTAAAAACTGGCGAGATAGCAGATAACAAGCCAAACATTCTTTTATTTGGCAAAGACAAAACAGAGAGATTTCTGTGCTCGTCTCTTTTGTTTTAGTAAAAAGTGATTACACCGCAATTAATGTGCCACTGGGAGAAATTTCGCCATTAACTTTAAATCTAAAATACAAAAGTAATAGGAGATTTAAGGTCAAATTGTATTTTTTATTAACTCCTTTTTGTTGTTATTACATATACTTTACAATGACGTTTTTATTTTTGTGATTTTGATTGAAGGGCCGTTTCAAAATAATCAGATTGATGTTGAACTGCTTAATTAAAGCCAATGTACAATTCACCATTGTGACAAACTCACGCAGTGCTCTAATTTATGCAAATACACAAAGGATGCATCATGTGATAGGATTGAATGTGTTACTGGAAGCAATTCATATATATATATATATATATATATATATATATATAATATGAACGCAATAAATATTACCAGTAAATAAACTTTACTTTTTAGAGTTTTTACTATTTTTCAACAAAACAAACAAACAAAACCTTACACAATCTAATGTACATTATGAAAAGTTGTACAGCTTTATGTTTAAAATAAGGATTTATTTTTATTTATTTACTTTTAATATGTAGATATAAATATATATTTTGTCAAAATATATGATATAGTCAAAGAAAAAAAAGTGAGACAAACATACACCTCATAAAAGTTATAAATAAGCGTCCAAGTGAACATTTTTGGGAGTAA
>VURO01018315.1:0-26758 GCA_015108175.1 Pelvicachromis taeniatus
ACAACAGACGGATCGGTGCTGCGGCTGCAGTAATGCGGACGCTGCATCGGTCTGTTGTGATGAAGAGAGAGCTGAGTATAAAAGCAAAGCTCTCAATTTACCGGTCGATCTTCATCCCTACCCTCACCTAGGGATGAGAAGTTCGGCCATCCGGGAGGGGCTCAGAGTAGAGCCGGTGCTCCTCCACATTGAAAGAAGCCAGTTGAGGTGGTTCGGGCATCTGACAAGGATGCCTCCTGGGCGCCTCCTGGGTGAGGTGTTCCAGGCATGTCCCACCGGGGAGAGGCCCTGGGGCAGACCCAGGACACGCTGGAGAGATTATATCTCTCGGCTGGCCTGGGAACGCCTTGGTGTTCCCCCGGATGAGCTGGAGGAGGTGGCTGGGGAGAGGGAGGTCTGGGTTTCTCTGCTTGGGCTGCTGACCCCGCGACCCGACCCCGGATAAGCGGCGGAAGTTGGATGGATGGATGGATGGATGGATGGATGGATGGATGGAGGTGACTGTTATTGAATTGACACTATATAAGTAAAATTCAATTGAATTGAGATAAATATTATAGTAATTGATCTTGCAGTAACATATAATATAAACTATCAAATGATGAAAATAAGGGCTCACAATATTGACTTTATTGGCTTCAACTTTGGGTCAAACACTTTTTGTGGTGTTTGTGCTGTTTTGGTGCAAATGTGTGGAGCTTGATCTGGACTGACTGAGTCAGCCACTCACTGGGTAACACAAGGAGGGCAGCTTCAAATTTCATAAACCCCAAATTTATACACACAATTTAGATGTGGGAAAATATGCTTATCGACAGGAGGCAGTGCTTGGATTGTTTGTAAACATTTGGCTTTCCAAGAACTGCTGGCAGGCTCACCAGACTGCTCGTCGGTGTCTATGCCTCCAGAGCGGGAACTGCTCCAAGATGGGCTGATGGTGGGACTGATAGGAGCATGGCATCTGATGCCACTGGATGAGCTGGAGACCTGACTCTCCAGCAGGGGGAGATACACAGAGTTTTCCTGATGACATGATCCTGTGAAACATAGAAAATATCATAAATCAGTGACGGTAGCGTGATGAAGGCTGTTTCCAGCTCAAACAATAATATCACTTGTGTAAGTTGTCCACAGGAAAATGAAGCTTGCATGTCCACATCAGTTAATTTTGTTGATGATCACAGAAGTCCAGCTCTCTACTTATCCTTCTCGAGTTACTACACTCATGCATTATTAATGAGTCTGTGAAATTCCTTTTTGTCTTCTGATACTTGACACTAATGGGGACCACTAAAGCTTCTGGCTTTCAAAACTCAACTGTGGAACAGTTAAACTAACAGACATGTCTGGATGTTTAATGTCAAGGCTTTGTTAAGGGATCATTTTCACTCCAAGCAGCTTTGGAAAACCAGATTTTAGCCAAACTAAAATAACGGGAAGACACTGATGGTTTGGCCTAGACAGTTATGTAAAATTATCCTTTTCATCTGCTCGTATTTCAAATAATGTGGATTTTCACAAATATACATGAGTAGCTTTATTAAATCCAATGGCTGGTAAAACAAATGACATCTGTCATGCATTTTCATCTGGCATTTAGCTGGATCTTACTTTTGACACAGCAAAACACTGTTACCTTAACCAACTGCCAAGCCAACATGATTCCTGCCAAAAGCAGCTCCAGAGATGACATGTCCATACCCCGACTCACTAGAACTGATTCTTAGAGGGACTCTTCTCCTTTCTAGCTCCCTATTTGTAATCTTAGTCTATACTAGAGTTCGACAGTATAAATGACGGCATCACTTATATTGTCAAACACCTCTATTCTTCTTGTGATCCCAGCAATCTGGAAACTATAAGTGGGACTTTATTCCAAACCTTAACGCCAAAACTTTGGAGCAGCTTACCACTCTCTCCTCGTACCTTTGACTCTGTGGCATCCTTCCTCTTACTTACGACTCTAGTAGAGTAGCTATGCATGATACAGTGTATTATGGGCCTTAGTGCAGCCCCTTACCGTGAAACAAAAAGGCATTCCTCCCTTAAAGTCAGTTTTATTCTTCTTCCTGCCAGCATTACATTTGAACAGCAGGTGGTGGAACTGTTCTCACCCTCAGCTGTGTAACCAGGATGTGTACAGTAAGGATACTTGCTCTGACTGATGTTATATAAAAAAGAGCTTTAAGAGCACCATGAAGTCTGAACTTTTAGCTCACTATGTCATGTACACACTGCACTGACCTCTTTATTTGAAACTTTGAACACGTTCGATTTGAGCATCCTTGAAATGAGAAAAAATGGGAGAGAGCAAAAACAAAATTTGAAGCTATAATATTAACAGAAATTTGCTCTTTCTAAAATAAAAGAAAGAAAAAAGAAGACTTGCATAGAGTTAGATACAAATGCATATTTAAATTTTTTTTTTTAAATTTGATTTATTTTTACTTGTATTTTTTTTATTTTATCTTTTTTTTTTAAATACGTGCTTTGTAGAAGCAGTAAATAAAATGTTAAAATAGTTCACTATAGTGAAAGTTTATACTGAATATCTGAATATAGCACAATAAGTGACTTCTCAGTGTATAAGTTTTTTTTTAACTTAATTTAATTGATTACAATTCTTTATGCTCAGTGTTTGTTCTTCTTCGTGGGAATGAGTTGAACTGACATGATGAACACAAAACCAAGGCCAAATGGCTTAAGGCCTCTTATACATTACAATATATTTAAACAGTTTGCATCTATTTAAACTAATTATACTGAAATAATTGCTGTAATCAGTTAGAGGCTACTATTCATAGCCTTAAACAGGTCACACCAAGGTTAACCGCATTTTAATTAGTGTAAAATGGAAAGTGTGTGTGCGTGTGTGTGTGACGAAGCGAAATGTGTATATTTAGCTTCATTAAGGCCAACAGGAAGAGCCTCAGTGCTGAGCTCAGTCCAAACAACATGACTCAGTAACATTAAGAGTTTTAATGTCAGAAATGACTCTTCATGGGTTTAATATCTCGTTTTAATGAATCCCACAAGAAAAGCAAACTTTGTTTGACAGTATACGACTGAAATGCCAAATTTTAAACAGCCATTAAAGAGATCATCACACTCTGAGGGGATGACCAAAGAAACTGCAACATCCAGGTCAATCAAAGCTCTGGAAAACTAAAGGGGAGAAACATATTACCTAAAATGTGCTCGGATCCATTAAAGATGCGCGTGCTAAGTGCAGCGGTATGCTGTCCTGAAGGTTTCAAAAACTACAGAGACATTAGGTAGATCGATTGATGAGCAGGGAACTTCCTACTCAAACTTCCTGGAAGATTGATTATTTATTTAAACAAGTGCATTTCAAAGCTGACTAAATTCCTCTCTCAAACAGACACGAATCAGCGATGAGATGTCGAGGAAAAAGTGACTCTATTAAAAGCTCACAGCTCTGTTCAAAAAAACTGTTTTGGTGTCTGTTTTGTTTCATTTTCATTTTACAGGGCAGCCAAACTTTGTTGAGGACTGGACTCACAAGCATGAGTCAATCACATCAAATCCCAGAAACACATACTGGACTTTTAACTGCTTAATGTGCAGCTTGTCAACGTCAGCAGCTGATAATGTAATTTTTCGTCTAAGTGTAGCCAGGTGCACATTTCCCCCTGCTGTTAATTCAATAAAAAAGTGTTTATCATTTTAACACATGTAAGCTAAAGAGAGGTGCATGTCCAGCGTATGAAACATTTACCGTGTGGTATTTCCATTACATGATGGCCACTCCAAGCTGTTATGCGTGCCTGGACAGCTTACATTAGTCCATCTGAATCACTTTAGGCCACATAAATGGTTGTAACATGCATGCTTCTTTCTCTAATCCAAAGTGTGTGGATAATATACTGGCCTTCTTCAGATTTATTTAAAAAAAAAAAAAATGCATTAGGAAGGAGCAGGCCTGTATGTATGGCCTGTCAACACCATAACAAAAAGAACAAAAAACCTCCATGAAACAGATTTCAGGGAGAGCACAGGGGAAACCTCCCGTTGCCTTTATTATCCTTATTAAGAAGAGGATTTCAGAAAAACACCAACCTATGTTGTCATCAATTGGTTTCTGATTTTTGTGTTTTTTCTTTATATAAATTGATAGACATATGTTACAAAAGTCAGCAAGGAATCGGGTGTCCAGTGCTGGAAAGTTGAAAAAAGACAAATTATCAACAAAAAAGGAAAAAAAAATGCTGCAGATTCACCTGAACACTCTTGTCCTCCAAAGCTGCGGCCTGTTTTTTCATTTAAAAGTTCCAGGTTAAAGTCATTCTGCAGTATTGTTTTTATTTCAACTCATTGTTTGAAATAAACATATTGCAGTGACTCTCGCAGCGTGAACTAACTGGGATTTTAAAAATCGGACATTTACAGAATAAGCATCGTGGGCACAGTTCTTCTGTCACGTCACCGGGTCGCTCTCTATCAGAAACGGTTTCCTTGATATCTCTGCCTCACGTCAGCCGGTCATAGAGAGAAGTGACCCAAATGGACCAGAATACACTCACAGCTTTGAACTCCTGATGACTTGCGACCACTTCATGACACTTCCTGCGATGCCACCACGTCACGATTTGGCCCCCGCGCCCTGCCCTCTCCGCTCAAGACCGCCTGTCCCCTGTTCATACATCGCCCACTCAGCACAGATGGGATAACCACAGTATTTACCACTTTCCCAATTGCCTGTGGCAGAGGTGATATACAGCAGCTAATAAAAGCCACTCCACTCGTGCATTAGTTAGCCGCCTCATTGAACTGAATGACGCTGGACATGTTTGTTGGATTTCGCTAGGAAACTTTTACCGGTCTGTGGCTTCCCACTGAGGTTTTCAGCACAAGATTACAGTGAGCTGTCCTGAGTGCTGTGCAGACATTACACTGATAAGTTAGCATGCTCAAAGAAGGCGCAGCAGTTATTGTAGTCAAGTACAAACAGGGCCACTTACTTTATCCCTAATTTACAGAAAATGACATGAATTCCCACCCACCCCCTCAAGGAAAATTATTATTGACCATGCTGAAGTTTCACTTCCAAGTGACATTCATTTAACAACATGCTTCATTAATAAATTAACCCACAAGGATCAGTGTTCATCAGGAAGATTAACAGCATGTTTCATACGTATGAAAGATTCATGCTCTCGTCAGATGGTCATGTTGCAAGCGGGATTAACAGCATGCACTACTACAGCATGCAATGTTACGCAACGACTGCATAATATTAGCGTTTGTTTATTCCACACAAAAAAGAGCGGGAAAACAGCTGAATATTGAATGGCATATACAGGAGAGCATATCCAGCAAATACATTTGTTACCAAAGGCAAAGCCATTAAATAAGCATGCTGGATGAAATTAGATAAAGTTATATAACAGATCATATCAAGTCTTCAGTAGATAATATTAAATCCTTTAGTTTTACAGCTAGCTGCAGATTTACTGACATCATAAACTCTGTGTTGCTCCCTCAGAAGTAAGCTGAACCTACCTGAGGAGGTGCCTAGAGCTTGTGATGCCTTAACTTCCATTGCATTTGCTCCCACCTTCAGTATAATTCCCCCATCAATACGTTTCTGAATGATAACCTGCACAAACTACAAAAGCTGTGCAGCCTCATGGACCTGTCAGTCCCACAGTGCAGCACTTAAAGCTGTGAAATAGCCCGGACGCTGCAGCAGAGATGAATGGGTGGAGTTTGAGGTGTTGTCAGACAAAGAGGGGTACAACATTAAACTCTCAGACTATTGACTGTAGCATATTGAGTGCTTTATGGAACATTACTCATTTCACACACAAAGATTTCTCAGGAGATTGTGTAAGTTAGAGTGTAAGTGTATCAGGAGAAGGTACTGCAAATCTATCCACTCTCTTAAGGGTAATTATTCGAAAATAAAAACTATTCTTTTCACAGTTTTATTGTGTTAAATTCATTTTTGCTTCAAAACAAGATTTATAGGGAATAATGAACCCAAAATATTTGTTTAAATTTGTATTGCTCTGATCATTTCACTGTACTGTACTGTGCAGATTATAGGGGGTGAATTCTGCTTTCGGGGTAGTTATGTGTATACCATGAGAGTCATTGTGGGAGTGAGAATAATAGGATATAATATACTGTTATTATAATATCTTATTACAGGGGACTATATCCAGCAAAAACACTTGTTACCAGAAAGAATTACAATCTGTGGTAAAAATTCTCAAAAGACCAAAAATGGTGTTGAATGCATAACTACCAGAAGGGAAACAAAAGATTTTAATACCTTTTTTGGGGGTAAAGCCAGTAAACCTTATCAGATTTCATATGGCTGAGCAGATGACCACTGGATTTCACAGATTAGAGAACTAATTTACATAATTTCCCAGGAATTAATAAAGTATTCTGATTGTCTAACAATAAGTACCAAAATAAGTGCCTGAAGACATTTTAAAAATGGCTGCTGAGTAATGAGGCTTGTTTGTAGATCTGAAAGAACTTTTGTCTTATATTTTGTTACTATTTTGATTATGGGCATCCACATCTACACCAGGCTGAAGTGGAAGATCAGCACAGATGACAAAAAGGGGATGAGCAAGCTCTAATTTTCTGAGATTCTTCAGTGCGCAGCAAATTTTGATGGATATTTTCTGTCACAGTGTGAGCACAGTGTACATTACGATGGTCTGCTGGGGAGCTGGTGACACCAAAAGACTACATAAACTCATTGGGTCTATGATTGGCTAAAAACTGGACACTTTTGAAGTCGTGGTAGAGAGTAGGTCTGTTATCCATCAGGGAAAATCCCAACTGCCCTCGGCACCACTGGACAAGCAGCAGAGCACCTTCTGAAACAGATTCAACTCCACTGCCACCTGCTATCAACTGAATAATACACTTTATATGTCTGGCAGAAAGGCATCTGCTAGTTAAAAATTTGTTATAAAGGTATAGTATTATAATTGTTGTTGTTGTTGTAACCAAAACATACAGTATAAAGTATTTCTAAATTATTCTCATTCCCATTAGATTCGTCCCATTCTTCGCCACAAGGTGGTGCTGCTGGGCTATTTATAAGCGAAGTATCCGCCCCTTGCCAGCTAGTTATGTTCAAAGTCCTGCTACACCTCATTGTTATTCAGAGAAAAACAAAAACAAATTAAGACTACAACTACTCACTCTATTGTCAACTATTAAAAACAGTAGTAATTTTTTGTGTTTTTCATGGTGGTATTGCAGTATGGTTACTCTTGTTTTTATTGGAGGCCAACAGTAAAACAGTGTTTAGTAACCTATCGTTAGTGAACACACTTTGACTGACTCGTCAGCCCGTTGATCTCGGACCAAAACAAACTCTAAGGTGGAGAAAAAAAGCATTTGACTGAGGCGTCTGACTTTCACACTGCTGTTTTCCAAATGTCGCGGCGATTAAACAAGAGGTGCGTGGAGGAGTAATTTATCATGCGACTGGGAGACGCAGCTGGGCTTGTGGTGGTAGCTTGAGGTAGCTACCGCTAGCTAGAATGCTAACGTTCCGTAGCTAACGGTAACGTTATGCCAGATGACCCAACAGCAGCAGTAGTAGTAGTTGGGAATAGAAGCTGCAGCTCCTGCTGCTGCTTTTTTTATTTGCCTTAACTCTCACCCAGCATTATAAACTTGCCTGCCATCTAGTTAGTTTGGTAGTTAGGCACCACGAAAACAGCGAAAACTAATTTTCAGCGTTGCCTTTTACTGCCTAAATTAAAAACTGAAGTATGGGGATGTGCTTACCGTGCCTTGGTGGAGCAGCGGACGACGTTGTGGTCACTCCAGATCCTGTAAGTTGATTTACTACGATTGTTATTACACAGCTTTAAATAAATAGGTCAGCTGTATACTAGTAATGAGTAAGAATTGATATAGGAATTAGCTGAGCCCACGTGAATTAGATTAATAACCATTAGGACACCAATGGGCCCTGGTAGGTAACGCTGAGGAGGCGTTGACTGTGTGTGAACAGCGGCATGTTAAGTATGCTTCAGGCCCAACATGCTTAACTCCGAGAGGACAGCTTTAGCTCACAAGTTTCCCATGTTGCCAACAGGAGACCAGGAGACAGCAGTTAGCTGAAGCTGCCGAAAAGAGACAAAAAGAGGTAAGTTACGACTGGCCGTCCAATTTCCAAGTACTAAAACATTGTTACACGTGTGTAGTGCATTTACCAGGTTATTGGGTGCAGCTCATTATAGCTGAGGTGTGTTTTTTAGTATAAGTACAAACATTAACTCTGCCATCACTCATTGAAATCAGCAGTGTAGAATTGTTTTTTTGTTGTTGTTGTTGAAGCATCACTAGAAGTGCCTTTTTGGTAGTAGAATTAAATTAGGAATGAAAGCCACTATCCTTAATGTGAGCTCTGTAAAAAAAAAAAAGAAAGAAAAAAAAAAAGTTGAACTTCATATAATTTATTATTTATTTATGTATTGGACTGTGTCTTTGGTCCCACAGAAGTACCCAGTAATCTGGTAACTGAGTGTAGTATTAAAGGTGGAGTTAGTTTACAGTGTGGTGAGTATGTTTTATCGCACAGAAAACCCACTTGAAAAAGAGACGCGCTAAAGTTCTATCGAGGTAAGTAGACCCGGGCCAGGGTGAAAACTCTCCCTGGCCAGGTGAGTCTTGTGGATTGGCTTAACTACCACAACCTTGTGCTCCAAGTCACCGTTTTCATCCTTAAATCTTTCGACACCGTGACAGTTCACACTTTGATGCGGGTGAAAGCACTGGTCCCTAACAACCCACAGTTGTCTCAATTGAGCAGCACAGCACTGCTGAAAGTAGCTGCTTCAACCTCCAGCTGAACTGCCTTATTTGGCAGTTGAATGCCCTCTCGCTGGTTGTGGTTGAACAAGCCTTGCGTGCGCCTGAAAGGTTGTGGTAAAATAATTTATTAAAACCCACATGCATGCTTTTAAGACTTGTTTGTATATGTTGAAAATATAAGCAAAAGAAAACACTTATTATCAAGCTCTTGCATCTTGGCACTTGATCATACCCCACGCTTTTTTCCCAGACGGCGTACAGGGGTGTTAAAAATCCAGAAGGAGTCGAAAGGAAAAGGAAAAAACAGGAAGAAGCTGAGAAACAAGCGATGAGCACCTCTGTGTCAGGTGGTGGCGGGCTGAAGGTCAGTTGTGTGTTTATCATCAAACTTGGTGGGTTAAAAACAGAACTATCTGTTGTAGTGGCGGGACACAATCACATGACTCAAGACACAAGATTGCAAATGCTCGACACCTCCCCTTGACCCCTCTCCTCAGTAGAGATATTTAAACAAAATGAGACGTCCTTCCTTCAGAGCCTCATTTAAAAGTTTGCCGTGAGTGCATCATAAATCCTATAGATGAGCTACATCTGTATCATATCATCTCACGTGTAAATGTCCTTATGTTGTGTCTTATTTTTCGGGCTACATTCAATTTAATTCATGACATCATTCAAACAGTTTTTTCATCTTCAATAATTGAAACAACATATGATTAAAAAAAGAACAAGTTGCCCTTTTTATCAACACGGAGATATGAAAACACAAGCTATAAACACAGAATGTTTTTATTTATTTATTTATTTATTTTTTAATGTGAGTAAATTCATACATAAAATGTCTTAAACATAGCGGGGAGTTATTTGGAATCTGAAATATGAACTTTGGCTTGACGTGGAGTTTATGTCAATCCAAACCACAGCAGTGAAGAAGATAACGGGTGTTTATGTTTCGGCCCGTCTGCAGAAACATACAGCACCAACATAGTTTCCATTG
Source organism: Pelvicachromis taeniatus (assembly GCA_015108175.1). NCBI lineage: Eukaryota > Metazoa > Chordata > Actinopteri > Cichliformes > Cichlidae > Pelvicachromis > Pelvicachromis taeniatus. The sequence goes on from VURO01018315.1 coordinate 9,815, forward strand.
TTTTACTTCAAATGATAAAGCAGCAGCAAAAAATCTGAACACAGCGGCACAGCATGTAGTTACCCATAAGATGGGTTAGAAATCATTAACCGCTTAAACACCACTTTGAGCTTGTCTGTGTTTCTCTTCAGTTTTCTGGCCTGCAGCTTAAAAAAAAAAAAAAATTAAACTAGAAAAATCTTTGACATTTGCAAAAGAACTTTTATAATAGTTTTGAAGTTAATGGAAATGTGACTGTATTTTGAAGTGATTGCTTATTCTAGAGGACAATTTCATATCACAATGGCAATGGTTGCTATTTATCATTGTGAATGATAAAAATTTGTTGTAATTTGTTTTGTTGTCTTTTTCTTTTTTCCTGTAGTGGCAAGTGGGCTGAAAATCCTGATGGTAAAGTCTGAACTCAGATGTCTAAATATATAACATATTGCTGCAAGATGACTTGAAAGATATTGGAACTGCTGTCCGTTTGTACTTTCTTTTTTCTTTTCTTTGCTTGTTATGTATCTGTATCATGTTGCGAGTCTGCAGCCGTTAGGTGCAAAACAATCCGTTATTCATAAGTTATTCCACACGAAACACAGCAGAATTTGCCAAGTTACACAAACCGGTTTGTACCTTTGGACGAGTCAGGCGTGGCACAGTGATGTGCAAGCAAACACTGTTATGTCAGATTTGTGTGAAGATTGATAAGACAAAGTGTTGCAGTACAGTGACTCCCATTAGGTAATATGGAAGTACATTGCTATAAGATGCAGTTGTACATTAAGACAGAGCTTCCCTCACTGTGTTTGATTTTCCTAGTCAAAGTTCAGTATTCACCGTATATCCGTTAACGGGCACCTTTTTAGCATGAACTCACTTTGTGATGGGCTCTGTTATTTGGCAACTCAAAGACTAGTACAAACAGTACTAACTTTAACTAATTTTACCCAACTCATAATGTGGTCTTTGCTCATCTCCAAGGTGAGTCAGTGACACAGACCACTTTGGGGTCATTATTTATTTTGTGTGTTTGTATTGGGGGAAAAAATGGGTGTTTTTGTGCTGGGAATGTAGGTGGGACTATGTGGCGCATTTAATGTGGTGATTCCCTGGTAAGCACAAACTTTATACTTGACAAAAACTGCAGCAGCAGCTAATAAATACTGCTGAATAATGTAGAGCAATCGTAGAGCACTCTCCAACCAGTAAGAATAAAAGGATGTGCAATAAAAGCCTTTTTGCATATGCCCTAGTTCTTCGCACTAGTCTTTCTCCTACTTTAATAGAGCCCTTTTTTTTTATTACTTTGTTTATCATGCACAGGTTTTGAGTTTGTTGCATTGAATTGTAGTGTATGCAAACAGGGATGGACTGACTGCTTAATCTAAATGAGATGTGAAATGTATTTGTGAATTGCCATACTACAACTGAAGCTTTTGTTACACACCTATTTGCACACCGTCAGCCAGTATGCTCGAAGGTTCTCGCCCACCACAATGGAAACGAGAGTGAAGGAAGATGATGGCGAAAACAGATGTTTTGAGATATTTTCTTTGACTTGCTTGGCTGAGTGCATTTCTTACAGCCTTCCTTATATGCTTCTGGTGCTCTTGCCATTTTGTAGATGAAATCTAGCCAATGTTATTTGCTACAATAAATCACATTTCTGCTACCCTTGTGTCAATTTCATGTGTAGAAACACAGTTTTAGAGGTAATGCCTAGTGGTAGAGTTTCACTGTTAATGTAGTTGAGAAAAATGTACACAAATATTAATATTTACAGTTGCTGACATGTCTAGAGTTGATCAGGTGTAGCCAGAGATGTGCAAAAGTCTTGAGCCACCTCTCATTTCTTTTATATTTAAGGATTTAAACTATCTCAAACTATGTTGTCTTGAGCAATAGTTCTTTGGGCTTTCTGAAGGTCTTTAAAGGTTTTTCATGGGACACTGGCCAGTGATTGTATCTGACCTCTTTAAAAGGATTTTTTTATGCAGACATTTGAATCATTGAAGCATAAAAAATTTACTCAAGAGATGAACCTTAATTTAAATAAATATATATATTTAAAAAAAAAAAAAGTCTAAGATATGGACTACGAAAAATGCCTCAACGTTTTGGTGTTGACTGTATTTATAGCCTATAGCACATTTAAACAACAGAAGCTTTCCAGGCGGGCACATTTACATCTCGGGTCTCCAACAGAGAAAGTTTCAAAATACACAAGAAGCTGAAAGATGTGTTTTCTTGGGTTAAAATCTGTTAAACATTTGCATATTGATGATGACTCCTCTGATAAATAAGACACAATGCTCTCCCCCACACAAGGTACCTTTGGGCCAAAGTGTTGGTATCTGTAATACTGGCACTATTTACTTGGTATACGATCGATACCAAAATTTGCAGTATCCGCAGCACTGGTAAATATCTACTGGCACGACAAACCGGCGAATCAGTCTCTAAGTCAGTCACGTGGTACGGCCGGTTGCGTCAAAAGGGGATTCCGATGTTTCTGTCTTTTTGGGGTGTTTTTTATGTATCTTTGCTTGTGTTGCTAAATAGACCGATGGTAACTTCTGCTTTGACAGGAATGTTGTTAGTGGCTCAAAATGACTTGATACCATTCATGAGGGATGCATTTCACATTTGTTTCACACATTATTGGTCAACAAATCATTTACAGCAGTTTAAATACGAATAATCCCTTTTGCCAAGTAGTAAGAAATCATTTTTGGGCAGTTCACTTTTTGACACACCACCGGTATCTAATATCGTTTTGATAAATAGTCTGCAGACAACTGGGTTTAAAAACTGGTTATACAAATAAAGAAACCTGTCTTCAAAGTCGCATTCCGACTCTGTTCTACATTATAATCAATCCGGGCTCGTTTGGACGCTTAAAAATATCTTTATATAACTGTTGTGTTATAGCTGTTGCAGTTTATACTGCACTCCTGGTCTAATCGCTCTCGAAAAGGAGTATTTAAATGATTTTTTTCATTGAAACAGACGATCACGTTTTGCCACAACACCGGCTCGCGTGGCTTCGAATATTACCACATACGTCATCAACGAAAACCTCACGCGCTTCTCAAACCCGACAGAAGGAAGGAGGAAAGAAGGAAGCGCCGCTACCTTAGGGCGTACGTAATGACGTAGAGTGACGCAGAAGTAGAATTCACGTGTATGCGGAGAATCGAAAGCCGTTGTTCGTTAGCTAATCCACACACATGGACGTCCCTATTGGCAGCGTCCCTTCGATAGCTCAGTTGGTAGAGCGGAGGACTGTAGAGGCAACAGCTGAAATCCTTAGGTCGCTGGTTCAAATCCGGCTCGAAGGAGACATCTTTTCACAAAATCTTCGTTTTGTCTACATGACAGTAAAATATCCTGAACGTTATAAATCAGTGTTGCATTCAAACATTCGGTCTGCTTCCCTGAGTATACTAAACTGAAGTATGTTCAGACATGAGCAAAAGCGTCCGCGATCTGATGATCAAATATGTGCAAACAGCAACGTGTTTCTGAATCTCTCCACACTTGTAAGGACAGTAACACTAAAATTGAAAAAAGGCATACCCTTCAACAACCTCTTATTAACGCCAGATTTTAATGCAGTATTAACCGAAGATGAATTACTGAGGGGACTGAAAATATTCTCACAGTGTTCTTGGCTGACACTCACAAACTGCCTTTAACGTCAGTTCTAGTTTCTACACAATGTCCACAAAATCCAACAAACAGGATTAATGAACAAAAGCAAAGCCCAATCTCATTAGAATTGTACAAACTCTGTTTTTACCTGATGGACTGTATTTCTATTGTAGCACTCATAGTATGTTTGCACATTTCAGCAGCCTACTCCTAAAGTGATAAGCAAATTAATATTTCGTGAAACATTAAAATTCAAAGTGCATATATCAAATAGAGAAGTTTCAACTTTTCAGCATTTATTGGAAATGTGCAACTAAAATCAGGCACGAAAGTTGTTTTGCACAGCCAGTGATATAATACCAAACCGACATATTTATTCTCCAGGAATAAAAAACAAATTAATATAACATGAGTTATTATGCAGTGATTGATATTTCTTCATTGTAAGAAACCACCAAAACAAATCAATAATAATCACATTTAAATCACTGCACCACCTGTAGGGGTCAGTAATACGACAAAGAGTGAAGAACCGCAGACCTTAAATGAGGATTTATAAAGCCAGTGAAGGTGATTCGGACATGAGATTGTCGGATGAAGACATTATTACACACAGGATCTACTCTAGTAATGAATAATACAATCAAAATGCTAATATATAAATGTACTGCATAGAACAGTTATGCAAAATGTAAACAATATGAGCATTGCTTCATTTTGTTAGCCTACTAAGAAATGCACAAAGAAAAAGCTATAGCATTTTGTGAATAAATTTAGGTTTTATGAGAGTTTTTACAAGAATTTAAATGTATAAAGTAACGCATTTAAACTTCATTGGCTTTAAATTATCCTTCTAGTCTTGGAGATAAAATTCGATTTGAGTCACAGCCCCATAGAGTTTGTGCATCATGAAAGATTTAGATCAAGAAGATCAGTTTAATGGGAAAACAACACTAGCACAGACAAATCAATAGAGTCCACATCAAAGTACCAAGGAATACTGGCTTCATAAAATTGCCAACATCTCAAGCACTCACTTCATTTCATGTAAAAAAACAAAAAAACCCACTTGTGTTTTTACCTTGTACAAATACAAATATTTATATGAGCTATAAGATGAAAATGTTCTACCTACCATATGTGATATTGCTTCAGATATAATAAAAATAGGCAAATCTCAAATCTCAAGAAAATCTACACCATCCCTCGCACTAATTGTGAGTGAACCCAATTATACTGTGATTATACTGTAATGATGAATATGTCTTTCAAAGCTGTTTTTTGTTATGTAAAAGTAAATAACACCCAGAAGCCTACTAATATGTGTCCAGGCCTAATCGAATCCAAAACACCCAAGAATGAACTTTAACCAACAAAACAAAATCATCACTATGACAAAAATGGGCTTTCTGTGAATGAAGTTGCGCTACAGCTTTACTATTTACTTTGTTAGAACAGGGATATGTTGCATAGCCACGCCCTCTCTACAAAGTAAAAAACAGCACAAAGTCAATCTGTCCTTTTATTAATGGCATTTTTTCCCATCTCATGTCTTTACTTTTTGCCGCGGTAGTGCGCTGCCACCACCAGGTAGTTGTCAGAGCTGAGGTCTTTGATATTAGGGGACTTGCTGCTGATCGGGGATATCTTGCCCTCCACCCTGGAAATCTGGAGCATGCGGCATGGGTCATGTTTCAGCAGGTAGCTCTCAAAGGTCTCCCAGCCTCCACCGACTCGCACCATCACGTGCTTATTGTGCAGCATCTACGGAAGAAAATAGGATTAGGTTGTGATGCTGTTGTGTGAGAAGGGGTGCTTTAATAGATGTGGGTGAACCCTTCTACAGGACTAATGTCATTACCCTGATTGAAGCTTTGGATTTTAGCTGAACAAACATGTAAGCGCGGCTTTGATGTCAAAGCTTGTTGATTGATGTGGGCGTCCCAGAGGTGGTTGGTATCCCTGGAGGGATTCTTTATCAACCCTGCTGCCCTAATGTCTAAGTAAATTGATTGCTAAGAAACTCTTATTTCTTAACTCTGTGTGCAGATGCGGCACTGCTTTGACCTTATCCTCATATACAAAATAAAAGTAGCCATAAACACAAATACTTCTGTTAGTAGCAGGTATTTGATGATAAACAAAGGTACTAGGTCCATTAAAAGTTTCATTTTTTGATGATGATGGTGATACAGGAAACATCAAAGGACAAGGTTGTTAAAATTCCTTCTGACTGGGACTTTGTGGGTCGTATGAGAAGTTATTAGTTAATGAGACATTCCTTCAAAATATCAAACGCTATTTAGTGATGCAGTCAATGGAACATTAAAATCTGAGGATTATCTGCTGGATCATATATGTTGTCATGCAAAAAAAATGCAATGACATGTAGCTGTTGGTGGTAGAATAAAGGCCAAGAGAGCACTGATGTTTAATCAAGTGGGAATTTTTGTTTGTTCTGTTAATTGTGCACTAATTAAGCATTGTCCCATTAGAGTATATGAATGCAGCTTGCAAACCAAGCTTGCCAGCATTAGCTAATAGCCAATGTCTTCCAGTTCTAACTTCTATTGTTATTGGGCAGTTTGTTCAATGGGCGCTTGATGCAGGCTCCAAAAACAAGTTAGTGTTCTTAGACACACATGTTACAATTTACAGCTTCAGAGCAGAACCAGACACGTTTACAGGCAGATACAAAGAATCTTGTTATTTTAGTTATTTACCCACTTAATGATTGTACAGCAGGCTTGATGTGCAATAACTGTATTAACATCCAAGCAATTTGTGCTTCAGTTTTGGTGAGTGGTATTCTAGTAAATTATTGATGTTACGTTACCAATTATACCACCCATAAAGTCTACAGGTTAATCATGTTTTGCTAACAATAAGTGATAACTTAGCTCAGTAGTTCTCAAATTGTGGGGTAGGCCCCACTGGTGTCCAGGTGGGACATAGATAACCAGGTAAGAAAGATGAATGAAGTTGAAGCCTGTCTTTAAATATCATCAAGCTGTCAAGGAATGCTGAGGAAAATTAGCCTGTGTGGCTAAATCTGACACATTTACATCATTGACTCTTTTCAATAAAACAAACACCAACATTACCAACAATATAGTGATCCTATGGTGCTAACCTTTAACTAATTCATATTCATCCATTCATTCTTCATTTTCAATGTTTGGTTTAAAAATGGAGCATGTCGTTTTGTTTGTAATCTCATCCAAATATACACCTGTCGCCAAAAATCCAAGATGACATTGGACTTAATGGTTAACTTCAGGCTTCAAACTTTGAGTCCCCAAACCAATGAGTAGCGTCACAGTAGCAATTCCCAGCTTTTATATGGTAAATGGACCGGTTCTTATATTTCCCTTTTCTACTCTACTTGAGCACTCAAAATTCTTAATTTAACATGTTTCCTACACATACACATTCACGCAAGCAGATTTTTCTACGTCTAAATGCTTTCTATTTAACATTCACACTGTGATGAAAACATTGGGACCAACTCTGTGTTCAGCATCTTGGCCAAAGATACTTTAGCATACAGACTGAAGCAGCCAGAGATCTTTCAATAACTGCCCTGCTCTAGCTCCTTAACCACAGCCACCCCCATTTTAATAATACCATTTTGTTGACTGATAACTCATACACATGAATTTACATACAGTCTGCAGTGTTGATGGGATACCTTCTGGTAACACTGAACATTTTATGGGTTTGAATTGACAAGCTGGAAGATCAGCTTCACAAGCTACTAGGATAGCTAATAAATATTCGGGTGATTTCATCACTAAAAAGCATAAAACCTGAAATTATACGCTCTGGTTAAACAGACGCATGCAGTGTTAGTTTTTCCTTTCCTTTTTCTACAACATTTGCTTTAAAACGATGCCACCTGCCACATCAGGGCACATTCCCAAGGTTGGCTACCATGGCAACATCACCGGTTATAATAAAGACACCAAAAAAAAAAAGGCGCTGGTATATTCGATGATCAGACGCCTGCATTCCCCAGAGGCTGCGCACATAAAACATGTCTGCCTTGCTATGGAGGCTTTTTCCCCCTCTACCTCATTAAAACACCATTACACCTCTGAGGAAACAAGCTTGTTTGCTGAATGCCCCTATCTGAAGAAGAGTAAAACCAAAACACGTTATTATAAAGATTGTTTACTCAACCTAAAAAAAAACTTCTAAAAATGATTCAGATAAATACCAAACTACGCTACATGGTTAAAAAGGGCAAATTACATCATGCGATTGTCACCTCCGTTTGGCCAGATATGACGCTTCTTGCCCTCCAGTAGCATAACATACAACATTTATAGGGCCCTTAATAGAATCAATCGAGGGGGCAGGAGCAGGGCAGTGGCTCCAATCATCAGCACCAGGCCTCAGGCTTTGTGATTGTGGATTTAATGGACCTGTGTGATGCAGAGGGGTTTTCAATCACGCTGCTTTGGGACGAGACCCTTGCTGGAGTCCAATCCCTTCTTAGTAGGCCAGACAAGGGCAGAGGCCTGGGGCTGAGCTGGGACAGCACTTCTCACAAAACCACTCTGGTGTTTTTCTGCTCTCTCATTCAAGCTACAACCAGCTCATTTATTCCATCAGAAGGTTAGCCTCTCCAGCGGCCCAGATTATTGTGAAGTGAGATCTGCTGCACGTCACTGCTGTCCTTGCTCCCAGCTGCCTACAGACAGTGACTGGGCTTACTGTATTCATGCCTTTTCAGTCAACCCAGCTGCTGGGGGGGAAAAAAGCCATGTGAGGAATTTTAATTAAAGCATATTCAGCGTGAAGAGTGCTGGCTGGGAGACAGACGAACAGAGGCTTAACACTTGCTTTGTTTGTCATCCTAAGCAGTATCTCACATACTGAAGGTGTGACTAGTATCCATGATGACACGATGGTAATGGATGTCTAATAATGTTGTTATAATTGAGCTATTTTTCAGTATGGTTGCCCATTTGTATACTATACTATATACATTCATCCTCTGCCCTGAAGGTTTGTTCCCTTTTTTGTTTAAGACTTTTTGGTTTGTTTCAAAAAACCAACTACTAACTGACATTTGTAGTTGCAATACAATGGGAAAACAGCAGAGGACATCCAAGAGTAAACTCCCTTTTGCTCATCTACACATACCGCCAGCATGAATCACATCTTTGGAGGTGTAAATCCTGGTTGTGGGTTGCCAAGTAACCAGGATCCCAAGGGGAGCGATGCTACTTCTCCGATCTGTTATTCTCCATTTATCTTTCACGAATCGCCTTTATCTCTCCCATCAGAGAAAGATGAGTAACATTTCCTAAGCTTATAGACTGATTGTGAGCGATTATGTTAGTACAACATCCAGTTGTGGGTCAGACATATTCCAAGTGGTAACTTGGTTGTGAGATCATAGGTGAATGTGTGGATGTTGCTTTCTCTTTACAGCAAGTGAAAGTAAACATTGTGAAGGTAAAGGCCATTTATAGACACAATGGATGACCTTCACGCCAAAACCAGCCCCACATATCTGCTATGCGACTGGAAAAGAGTTTGCTGTGCAATGCGAGACGTTATTGTTAGAAACCGCAAAGTGGAATGAAAATAAAAGGAATGGAATAATTAAAAAATAAGAAAACCGTCACGCTCATTCTGCACAGTTAGAAATAGAATATCTGCCTGTTTTGCCAGTTTGTAGAAGGTCACAGTGTATTGTATGTTTTCATTTATTTTAATAATGATTTCATAGAGTCATTATTACATAATGTGTAATACTTGCCTCTGGAGCTTCAGTGATTGCTTTTATAGGACTAATATCATCATTATTATTTGGACTGAAACTTTGATTTAAAGTTCATGAAAATAGTAGTGCATAACAGCGTAATGATAACAAACTGAATGCACTCATGTAAAGTACATTGACCTCAAAACTAAGCTTAAGGACAAGATTACCAGTAAAGAACCGTGTCTGTTGGTGCTTTCCTCAACAACAGAATTCTGGTCAAAGAATAATAATACCCAATACTGTAATTATATAAAAATCCTACTAACTACTACAGAATAATACTTCTAACATCCATCCATTCTCATCCACTTATCCTTTTCAGTGTCGCGGGGGGCGCTGGAGCCTATCCCAGCTGTCTTAGGGCGAGAGGCGGGGTACACCCAGGACAGGTCACCAGTCTGTCACAGGGCTAACACACACATGGACAGACAACCAGTCACACTCACAGTCACTCCCGCATTCACAATTTAGAGTCCCGCAATTTAGAGTTTGCAATTAACCTAGCCCCACAAACTGCATGTTTTTGGACTGTGGGAGGAAACCGGAGTACCCGGGGAGAACCCACGCAAACACGGGGAGAACATGCAAACTCCACACAGAAAGACCCCCACCTGATGGTGGGATTGACAGTGCTAACCACCGTGCCACCGTGCCGCCCTACTTCTAACATAATCTGCCTTATTTTATTAAGTATATACAACTATGTAATTGGGTTTTTTAATATGAATCAAAATTTTTCCAGGGAACAGTTTTATGCTACCAGCCAAAACCTGGTAATTTGCTAATCTTATATGAAAGTGATACAAGTGAAAAAAAATGATTACGTTAATTATTATATACAGTACTGTGGAAAAAATCATGAGCCACCACTCATTTCCTTATATTTTGCAAGGAAAATAGGAAACACTGAAAATAGAGTATATAATGCAAAAACAGAGTTTGCACAAGTCTAAAGTGATTGAAGGTCAGTATTTGGTATCACTACGTTTATTGTACAACACAGCCTAAAATCTCTTAGGGAAGCTTTTTACAAATGTATTTAAGCAGTCTTCTTGAAGGACATCCAAAAAATTGTATTTGGATATTTGCCACCGCTTCTTGGATTCTCTGTTAAGATGAGCCCAAGCTGCCTGAATAATGTTGAGTCCGAGCTCTGGCAAGGCCAATCGTTGGCGGATTGCATCGCTTTACTGCACTAGCAGTGTATTTGGGATCATTGTTATGCTGAAAAATGAAACTGAAACTGTCAGTCAAACGCTTTCCCGGTGGTATTGGATGGTAGATTCAAATCTGACAGTACTTTTCTGTGTTCATAATTCCACCCACATTAAGCAGATCCCCAACACCACTGGCTGAAATGCACCACCGTGTTTTAAAGATGACTGTACTTGTATTTCTCTTGTGAACTGCCCCATACATAATGATTTACATTTTCAGTTCAGTTCTTGTGTAACGTGCCATACCACAGCCATTTCTCCCCGATTCCCTTCCCAAAGAATTGCTTCTTATCAGCCACCCTTCCACTGAGAGTATATTCTAATGAGGCTGCAGTGAACAGTGGATGAATCAGCTGAAGGTGCATCTCTCAGGTCCTGTGTCAGGGCTTTGCTCCCCCCTATTTGTTAAGGACAGGGCTTTCAAAAACTGTTCATATGCTGTAGATATTTTCTTAGGCCTGCAAGTTCTTTTCTCCTCTATTTGCAGATTTCGCTCAGATTTTTTAAGGACATACTGCACACCCTGTCAAATTTATGGCTAATAGCTCTTTGGGAATCACTTTCTGGGTGCAAAAATACGTTTTATTCATGTTAAATGGTGGCATTTTCCTGGATTGAACCAAAGAAATGGGAACAAATTGTGTTATTGTGACAGACTGCTAATAACAAGGTGCCTAAAGACAGACGCTTTGCTTAGGTGTCTGTCACGTGCAGACATCTCTAGAGTTATGTGCGTTTTTTATGCTTGGATGAGTCATAGACAGTGTTAAGTGGCATAACAAACCAAAAAACATTCTCCTGAAACTGGTCGGGTACAAGGACTGGCCTCAAAATGAGTGAAAAAAATGTCCAAAGAAAAACTTGGAAAGACTTTCAAAAAGCCCCAAGAATTATTCCTCAAAACTGCTTTTAAAAAAAATCCAAGAAAGTCTGGTTCCTTGGAAACAAAGAAATGAGGGGTTTCTCAAGACTTTTGGACAATACTGTAACACACTCACCCGAATAAAGAGCATCTTCTCTCCAACACGATATCGGCCCTGCGACTGCCTCTCTACACAGAACTTATTTGCACATCTGCAAGGTGGATCGTTGGCGATATGTCTTACCTATATTGATAAAAACAAACATTTTACTGATGTTTTTGCTCTGATGTGATAAGTAGAAACCGAGGTGAACACTTGCTAACTTACGGCATCATCCAACAGATTCCCTGTGCTTTTTTTGGTAGAAGTTACTCTGGTAGGAGTTGTGGATGGGGAGGGAGATGGAGAAGGAGATGAAGGAGATGATGGGGATGATGGAGGGACAGGCTGAACTGGAGATACAGGTGACGGAGGAGGTAGAGGCGCTTTCTCTTCTTGCTCAATCTCTTTCTCCAGTTTTATAAGGCCAGGAGGCTCCACATTGTACCTAGACGAGGAATAAAAGAGACGAGCAAATTAAGGAAGGATTTGCAAAACAATCCAAAGACATATACCGAAAAAACTAGACAAACAAGGAGGAAAATGTAAAAACCAAGAGCATACCGTGATGCTATCCGGCCCAGCTCTAAAAGACAAAGGCACACTTCTCGTGGCTCCTTATGAAGAACTGCAAAAAGAAATCACCTTTTAGAAATTGGTAATTCAAACACTGTGCTGTATCTGGATGAAGGTGATGAATGAGAATGAGTGGCTGTGTGATGGCGAGATGGATATAAAAACAAGCTTATGAACTTCATGCAATCACATGTTCCTCTCTAATCCTGTTCATTCCAAACCAAACGGAAAGAATACTGCTCACGTGTTAATTTTAACCACTTCAGAGAATAATGCTAACCACGGCAAATAATAGATCAAACCAGACTGTGGACACACAAAGCATGAATAATGTGACACACCACACACCATGCAATATGTAGAATGAATATATCCACTGCGTGATAGCAAACCTGATGTTGTTACACCTACTCCTGAACTGACAAATCCATCCAGAGAAAGTAAGGAGGGAAGGAAAGAGAGAGAGAAAAAGAAAGAAAGAAAGAAAATAAAGACATTTGTCAGCTCAATTGTTCACTGAAGCATTTTATTACAATCACATGTCCACTGGATTTGAAGGCGATTATAGTTCATTGCAGATAGCTCACTGCATGTGTGTATCCTGGAATCCAGAAATGATTTGCATAGCTTGAATATTTTTAGCAATGGCTGATCAACCTTTTAGTAAAAAAAAATGGCAAGAATTCATGACTATTCTGCGTATTTGTGCTCCTGTCAGGGGCACATCTGATAACAAGGGAAATATTTCAGTCCAGGCATATCTTTGCTACAAGGACATTGCAGTGAAATAACATGCAAGAGAGCTCTGCGGAAGATCAGAGAGACACAGATAAACACTGAGAGAGCGAATGAGGAAGAGAGAAAAATATCCCTACTGTTAGCTGAGGGAAACATTTGCATACTGTTGGCCTACTTTCTCACCATCTCACACCTTTCTGTCCACGCTCCTGTAGTTTGACTTTAGATGTTTTGTGCATGAGTGCATTGTCTGAGATTCCTTTATTGTCAGGTAGAGCTGCTCCCATCACTGTGCTACCCGGGCCGTGAGCTTTTTGAGCATGTCAAAGAAGGTGAGGCTCGGCCTGGCGATGTGAGGCTTCTAATCCTCAGAGGGGAGGAGAGGGAAGCAGGCCAACCTGCGTGACACTGTACCTGTACAATCAGGCCATTCACAGGAGATAGAAATCTGAGCCCATTGCCCCAGCAGTGTCAGGGATAACCAAAGCCTGACAGAACTGAATCGCTGTGAGGAAAGTGATGCTCGTTTATGTACCCGATCTGTCCTACATCTTGACATTTTCGCAGGGTGAGAAATAAAAACAGACTCACCTAAACCGTCTGACTCAAACAGACATGTTTCTCCAACTCCGACCTCACGACACCAGGCCAGGAAGTTGGCTGTGTTGTCCCTTGCAAAGAAGGAGCCGGATGGAGCGCTCTGCCGACACGGTATCCTCCGATAGGGAATTCTCTGTCACAGACACAGAGAAAATCTCCTTACTTTCACTTAAACAAGATCTGATTTTATTCTGCAGTTTAACAAAGGTTCGAACCAATAGCCAGAGCTCCACCAAAACACAGAGCCACAGTCTCTATATCTACACTGATGTCTGCTGAGGCTCTGATTTCAGCCCAGGATCAAGAACCCTTCTCATCGAGATCAATATGGGAGATGACGGGTTTGAAAACCTGTGCTACTTTGCCAGACTGTCTATGATTTGGGCTCAAATGACACGCTTACGGGTTTCAGCCCCCACACGGTCTGTTCAGGGAGGTTTATGCGCTTTGCTGTGGTTTTATACAGGATATGTGTGTCTGTGCTTTCAGAAAGGTGGAATGAGCTCATGCTGGAAATATGCAAGCTTTTGTGGGTATTTTTCTTTTCAATCCAGGCTCTCCTTTTGACTTTTTTTTAGGGGATCTTTTGTGTTAAATGACTTTGCATTCTTGGATAAATATTCTAGACAACTTTGCCAAGGTTGCTTTTTTTTCCATCGAACAATCAGATCAATGTGTTATTATTTCTGCCTTGGCTGCCAAATGATCTGCACCTATGTATGTCTAATGATTGCACAGAAGGTAGAGGACTTCTGGAAAAGATTATCTTCAAACATATGGGAATAATAATAAGGAAAAGGAACTGCTATGCTTGAAATGAGCAACGACAGCTATAATCAAATTATTTCATTCAAAGAATTTAAATACCTCAACATGCACACACGAGATGAGCAGTTTGACGCTTTAAAAATACATTTACTTTCTTACTTTAAGAGGCAGATGAGAAGATTAGACTATTATCATATCTGTTAGTTTCGAGGTTGAACTGTCTTCGAGGGAAATCTCCGTTTTTGTGCTGGTTAAGCAAATATGTGGTGAGCTTTATGGGTGCAAGCGGACTGATTTTGTGAACTTTGTACAGAGCCAGGCTACTTTTTCCTCTCCAAGCCTTTCAGCTGAGATAACCAGCAGCTGTCTCTAGCTTCATGGCCCTTCATTCCCCTATAAAAAATAAAATCTCTTTTGGTCAATGCTACTCATTTACGACGTTTGATCTTCTCATCTCATTCTCCTGCCGAAACTAACTGTAAACGCATGTCTTGAACATTTGCATTGTTGCTTAAAATTTCACTGCTATAGCAATAAGTTGCAACAGTTATTGAAATGATTGTACAAAAATTGGCCTGTCAAAGTATTATGACAAGAACCAAAACAACCTTTGTTCATCTGGACTTAATACTGATTGATATAAACACATGGGAAGACGTCTGGAGCACAGCATCTGCAAAGTGTGATTGATGGTATCCCTGCGCTGTAGTCACAGGCCCACTTCACACACCATATCGACTTATAACAGGGCTTGAACACAGATGGATGTCCTCTTTTAAGTGGTGAAATCTAATAGCAAACAACTAGAGCTGATCAAATACCACGACAAGCATAAAGACTCTTAGGATGACATACTGTGTATCAGACATGAATAACACGGTTAATCTTTTAATGAAAACCCCTAATGCAGACAAACAGAATCAAATCACGGTCACTGCACGATATCATAATGCAGCTTTGTTTCATTTTAAAGCCTATCCCAGGACTCTCTCCCTCTCCCTCTGTTGGCATTCACAATCAATAGACTCCTCTATTTCGGCAGCTCCTCTGCTGTCTCACGGTCATTGACCTCAAGTATTTCCTCACATCTGTGCTGCTGCGCTCACACTGAGATCAGGAGACCCACTGACATCAGCGCAGTAATGCTTCAGTGCAAACATCAACAACTCTCACCGAAGGACCAACAAACATCTTTTACTTCTTGCCTTCCAAACAGAGGCAAGAACATGACCCAATCACCGTTTTTGCTGCATGCTACTGAAACCAGCTGTCACTTCCACATTTAAATATCTGTAATAACCACATACTGAAGCTAAATAGCCACCTTTTTAACATATATTTTTGAATATTTGGGATCGAGGATGCATTAATGGGATTTTTTTATGGTGCAAAATAGAAACATTTTTCTTTTACCCAGTTGTTTTTGTTGTTTTGGTCACCAAACCCATAAATATACATGTGGACAGACTAGTTGGGTTAAATTACAGGTAACCAGTCACAAGGCACCCCTTTTAATGAAATTCATTAAATCCTCAGTCAAGGCTCACAAGAAAAGAACGTTTAATGCTGTTCTCCCAAATCTCACAGGGGATGTGGGGCCCCATCAGTTAACGTGTCCTTGCTAGCCTTATTTTTTTTTCTTTTTTGCCCTGTTGAAGGCAGGAGGCCCCCATCCCCCCATCCCACTTTTTTTGTGAGCTTCTTTCTAAAATTGTGGAGTTCTTTGCAAAGTAGGAATTCACGGGCAAAGCCATCAAGAGCGTCTCTCTGCCTCTATGCTACTTTCCAAGTGTTGTGTTGGGATATCAGTTTGTATTTAGATGTGAAAAAGACCATTACCTGTGGAAGTGGTTTTAAATAGTGACTGTCAGTCAATCTGACCTAATAAGTGTCTGCTCACATGATGTTTTCATACTTAGGAACAATGCTCTGTGAAATCGTTCAAGTTGAAAGTTAGTCTGGGAACATTTTCAGCCAAGATTTAACTTTCAGATTAGTGTTTTCACTGTAACCTCTATCATACAGGACTACTACAGGCTCTCTGTACCTTGCTGTTGCCAAGGGTAGACAGATCTCCATTACTTTGCCTGAACTTCTCCTGCAGTGTCTCAGCCAGCTGGCACAACAGGAAGCCATTGTCTAAGCGGTCCATGAAGCTCTCAGCAGTGATTTCCAGACCTGAGCAGGGGACACATAAAGACAGAGCAGCGCAATAAGTTTAAAAAATATACATATAGGGTAAGGAAATAAAATTTAATCTCCAGTTAACTCCGGGTTGCGGTTGAACCTGACGCAGTGCTGTTGAGTCCTAAAACAGTTTTAATGATCAAGCGTCGCTTTTGCTGCCGGGTTTGTGGCGGCTCTGGAGCAGCCAAAAGCTGAAATAGTACAACATGATTTGAGAGGATCTGGGGGATTTCCTGGTCGCACACCGTGGGATGGCAACTACGGAGATGCATTAAAAAAAAAACAACCAAAAAACGTGGCATCTGTTTGTACACAGCAATGCCTCATTATCCTGTGCAGTTGCAGAGCTACGTTGGTGATCAACATGTGGTGTCCAGTTGACTGACTTCCAGAGGACCATTCTTTCTTAGTTAGATCATCGTGAAATAGGAGGTGGTGGCAGGGGGGTGTCTGTGGAAAGAAACTGGAGATATTTTTT
>VURO01018315.1:26778-39179 GCA_015108175.1 Pelvicachromis taeniatus
GATATTTTTTTTTTTTATCCCTTTTCTCTTTCTTATTGGAGGAGGGGTTTAGGGGTTCAATGTTTAATGAGTTCCAAATGTTGCAATTGAGCCCAGAAAAGAGAGATTGAAATCTTGAGAAACACTCAGTGAGTCTCATACTCTACTCATACGGCCGCCGCTCCATGCTGTGAGAGGAAAATATATTTCACCCAGGCTCTAATAGAAGTATATTAAAAATTAAATATTTAATCATACAAGTTGCCCAGTTCCTTCAATCCGACTTGAGATCACCTTATACTGGGCACATATTAGCTTCAATGAGCTCTCAGACCATTTTCTAACTCAGCCTTCTCCTTTTGTTTAAACTACAATTAAACACCTGTTAAGATTCTTGGGTGTTTCTTGCCCATTTGCACTCCTAAACAACTAAACAACTGTCCACAGACACATGCGCAAAGACAAACATAAGAGTATAAACACCTGCCAAGTGCTTTAAACCACCTTTGTGGTAGTTCCTGCTTAAGTAGGTGTCTTGAGGAGCACGTTTTGCCATGACGACAGGCAAAAAGACAGGCTCGGAAAGTGAAAACAATACGAGCCAAGCTGTTACCGCTTTGACAACAATGACTCATCAGTATAACCAAACATATGCCTCCCACATGGCAGCGGGCCACACGGTAGGTCTCACCTGAAACTGTAATCAAGGATGTCAGCATCTTGTTTCACAGAATAGAAAAAAAAAATACTGAGCAAATACAGAACTTGGCCTAAACCAACAAATTAATTTTGTAGTGTTTATTCACTGGAAACACTTGCATGCTCCTGCATATGAACCCTTTAGTTCCATGGCTTTCTTGCTCAGCTGGTTCCAGTGCAAACACGCACACAGCCAGACATAACACTGAAGATACTGAAGTTGTTTTAAGTTGTTTACACACAGACATGAGAGAATCTCAGAGACCTTATAGTTGGTTTGAGAAGTGTCTATTATAGGCATCAAGGAGTCATGACACATACAGTAGTTCTTAAGCATATTTTAAACAAAAAGCACAGTCTATGAAGCATTTAGCACCAAAGCTAGAGGGTTTTATGTAACAAGAAACAATAAAGCAGTTCACACGTATCTATTCTAACATAGGTGCAAACTTCCTAATAACCTAAAAGCAGTACAAACGTGATAATTACAAACACAAACCAACATACTCAGGACAAAAGCTACAGTAAACGTGCTGCATGTGTGTGTGTTTGTGTGTTCATTCATACACTGGCTGCCTCATTAGCACTCAGTCATTGAAATTTTGAGAACTCGACTCTAAGAAATGTAAAATTCTGATGAAACCACTTGTTAACAGACAGTTTACATCTCTGAAATCCAGCTAACAAATACATCATTCTCACTCTGGTTGCAGCCTTTGTAAGAATATTTATGTGCTGACTCTGGTGAGTCATTGGTGCAAGAATGCTTAAGAAAACATCATGGAAATGACTGTAAGTGTTTTTCTAAGGTATTTCACTAATGATAGCCACGTTTAATACAAATTTTTCCCCTGCTTCTAGGAACAAACAAAAAGAAACAACAAGAAAAACTCCTCTACAAAACTCATTCATACACACCCATTCAAATCAGTTCAAAGTGCACTGTGCTTTTGTTTTGTGGCTGCGCTGTTAAAGAAGAACAGAGCAGAGAATCGCTTATTATGCAACCACATCCTCGCACAGTGCTGATGCTCCCACCCACTGTGCATTATTTAAGAACAGTTAATGGTATCCATTATTCATTTAAGGTAAATCTATGAACTGGAACAGGTCCACACAACCTGGGGGCTTTAAAATAGTTTGTAATGAGGTGCGGATTGATCACATTCCCCTGCAGAGGTGTTTACATCAGCAAAGACCAGTTCAGTTAATGTTAGACACAAAGCAATGAAATGTGCAGGATTCTTTCAATGCCAAGCTATTTCTAAGTCTGTGAATCCAATGAATCGACAACCACACCCTGATTTTTTTTTTTAGCAAAGCTAGCAAAACATCGGAGAAACGAATCACATTTTAACCACACCAAGGATTAACAGTTCAGAAATATAATATAATATAATATAATATAATATAATATAATATAATATAATATAATATAATATAATATACGCTGATAACTATGCCTTGAGGCGATTGTTGTTATGACCCTATATAAATATCTGAATTCAATTTGCTTTGCTTAATTATAAACCATGTTATAAGCTATAATTCGTGGCACTAAACTCTCACCATTACCAGCATGTGTTTCGTGCTCATGAGTGTGACTTACCAAGCATGTTAGTGAGCCACAGGGCCAGGTCTTCCTTCATGGGCAGCAGGCTGGCTTCATGTCGACTGGAAAGCCACTGTTGGTACTGCTGCATGTCTGTCAGGCCGGGCCCGCTGGGCTGTTTGGGGCTCAGGGAACTGCACATGGTTCCCTATTGAGCGACAGGAGAGGGTTAAGACAATCCAATGATATAGAATTCATAAGCATGTAAGATGTAATATTATGCAAGTCGACACAATATGCAGCTCCAGTGTGCAATATAGCAGATCTTCAAAAGATTCATATAAGAGGTAAATATTATCCAAACACATCAGCATATTTATTTGACTCTCTCCGTTGTAACGGGCAATAAAACCATCATGTTCTTCTCTATACATGCTTATGTTCAGGTATGCACCCATGTATGTATATAGATATATGAGCCCCAACATTAAAACCATTAAATGGTGAAGTGAAAAACATTGATCATCTTGTTAAAATGCAGCCTTCAGCTGGAAAGAACTGGAAAAACTCTGCCACACATCAGCAGCAGCCTCCCCCAGCGGGACGACGTTCTCCACCAAATGGGGAAAAAATGCTCAGGAATGGCTCAAAGAACATGACAAAGAGTCCCAGACATTCCCTCCAACCAAGACCCCAGTTCACACTGTAAGGCAGATCCGCTCCTGCACACAACACAGTCCAGCGTTACTTAGATTACAAAGGTTCTTCAGTTATTTGCACAATGAGCTGATTTTCAGCTTTGCTGTCAGCTTTGTGTTAATACTTAAAAAATAAAACAAAGATCTTGTATCCTCACCAGGACAGGGATTTGTGCCAGTGTGTGGGACTGTAGTCCAAGGTCGATGCTATTAACTGGTAAATGGGACAATTCATTCCAGACAATGTTTCTGAGTAACGCTAAAGTAATGTAACAAGTACTGCAAGGAATTACTCTCTCCGGGGAATAATTAGGTGATGCAATGCAACTTCATTCTAATTCAGAGTTGCCAGGAGGTGGGCTGGAACCTATCTCGGCTGTCACAGGGCAAGAGCTGGGCTACACTCTAGAAAGGGCTTCTTCAATTCATTTGATATCAAACAGGAAAAAAATTTAGAAATTCTAGCGTTATACCCAAAGACATTCAGTTGACAGTGATGCAAAACAGAGTGAATCTGAGAATTCTCATATGTGATAACCTTAAACCAGAGATCCATTCATCTTCAAAGTAGTTACAAATTTTCTGGACACATACTAATCCGTTATTTCAGCTCTAGTTATCATACTCCAAATCCTGTGCAGTGAAGTTCTTTTGAAAGCTTAAACAACGTTGGTTACAGCGGCCATGATATGTCACGATAACATAAGGAACCTCTGCAAATGTGTGTTTTATACTCATGATCTAAACGGATCCTCACAATGAAATTCCTCAGTATTAGCTATCTTTCATGTTGCATATTCACAAAGGGAGCAGAGGAGGAGCAAGCTGAAACAGGAAAGGAGGGATCTGAGTAGCTTTGTTCTCCTGGTCAAATCCTGGTATGGATTACAATAAACCTGATGACATTAGAGAGCACCATTTCTTTCCACCCCTTCTTTGGACAAGAGACACTTTTATACCAGCCAGACTGGTACAGTAGGACTTTTATTCAACCAACAAAGAGCTCCTTCAAATTACTCAGCCATCTATCCAGCGGTGCATATCAGCCCATCACAGTCAACACTGCAGCGGGACTTGCGTTGCAGGTTGACGGACATCAGCACTTGGAACGATATTTAACTGCTACTTATTTCCTTGAAAGTGAAGCCACTGAGTAAATTAGCATTTGGCCCAGTCTTTTCCAATACCAGGCTACAGTGTGCCAAGCTGCACCGCATTAGCTGTAATGTGAAAATCTTTCAGATATCAGTCCAGTGTCACTCCATTAACGGATTTGCGGTGGAGAAAAGTGAGCGCCTGACAAAACAACTGGGCACCAGATTCAAGACCCGAGCTGTGTAATAGAGCACATCAGCAGCACTGCAAGCATCAATTTGTTCTCTAAAGTACTCTGACATAGAAAAGCGAAGCGATGCAGACAGAGAGGAGACAACCCAACCCCTAGAGCAGAGGTCACCAACATGGTGCCCGCGGGCACCAGGTAGCCCGCAAGGACCATACGAGTAGCCCGCAGGCCTGTTCTAAAAATAGCTCACTATAACAACTTTCCAGTAAGCTGCATCTATTTTTATTTTTTGTTGCTATTTTTTTTAAAATCACAATTGCATTGGTATCAATTTGTTAGCGATAATATGTAAAAAAAAATAATTTTATTTTTAAATATTAGATCAGCGCTAGCTGGTCTCCATGGAAACAGTTGCCATAATCAGTGTCTTTACATAGATGAATATCATTAATTATTAATGATAACATATAATTAAAGTTAGATTGAGGAAATGTGTTATTTCAGAAGTGTGTGTCAAACTGGTAGCCCTTCACATTAACCAGTACCCAAGAAGTAGCTCTCACTTTCAAAAAGGTTGGTGAGCCCTGCCTTAGAGCATAGAGGTGGTGGTATTAAAGGGATTTAAAGGCTCCCAAAGCACTCAAGAGTTTCTATTTTTAAATAACAAATAAGATATAAGCAAAATGTCTTTTCTCTGTTACATACAGAACGGACGTCTTAAGTCTCGTATCGTTACAGCTTACCTAACAGCCAATGACGAAGCGACTTTGCTCCCCTTTATCCTTGTTAAGTTCTTTGTCCGGGATTCTTTAAAGAAACAGAAAGTTACTTGAAGAGAATTCACATTCTTGAAATCTTGTTGTTGCATTTTAAAGGTTTCGCCTCCACCGCTTCCTCCAAGCAGGAACATTTCACATACCCTCTGGCAGGCAAATAAAAACATGATATTGGATGCAAATTGCAAGGAGAGCTTATTTAAACAAGGAAGCTGCCACGAACAAGTAGTTCAAAGCACGCGGTGGATGAAAATTTCCTGCGAATACTGAGTGGGTGCAGCACGACATGAGGAATCTGACCTTTAAAGCTGTGTAACATTTCAAGGTCCATCTGGAATTGGCTGCAGCTAAATGGCACCGTGATGCGAAACTGGACATCAGGACCTTGATGGCTGTCAGATCTCTGAGAAGACAACTTCTACTCGCTTGCATACACACACAAAAGTCTGGAGCTCAGCGCTCACACACACAGGTGCTACATTCCCACTTCCACTGGTGAAGGCTGACAGACACAACAAGGGCACTAGGACGTCTCATGTCTCCCAGTGCAAGATCTTTACAAGCTCATTCCCTGTGCATGCATCAGTGGGCAACGCATCAAACCGCTATTTTACTTATTGTTATTGTATATTTTCCTTATTAAAGCTGTACAATATGAAAACTTTCTGAAAGACTCCTACGTGTTTTCTCATATGTCACTTCAAATTAACTTAAAATGGACTACAGTGTTCTTACTTTGTTTTAATTCGCACATACTAGTCTCTGTTCAATAAATCTACATGTCAGCCTTGGTTCAGTTTTACTGTTCTAGACAAGCTCGCAAACAAACACCGTGCTCAAATTTCACAATTTTTTTCCTAAGGAAACAGCCCCAGCCAGCTGTTGTAAAACATACCTGGTTCCTCTCACCATACCATTCCCTGACATGTTTAGCTTCAGCAGCCTGCATGCAGTCTGCTAAACTGCGTGTATTTTAAGAATCTGGTTCGTGATCAAATGCTAGCCTTTCTGCAATCGCAAAGAGATCCCACTTTGTAACCCAAAGACATAAATTTCATTTAGAAACACAAAATTTACATTCATCCTGAGTCATCTCGTGACTTCGCTAAAGCCATGTTAATGTGCCACGGTTGGCTGCAGATTGCTTCGGGAAAGGCATATGGATGGGAATTTTGACTGATGAATCACATTAGAAAGTACAAGAGTGGCTCTGTCCTCATAACCCTCTTTGCCCATCGTGCCCTCCTCCACTACAACAGTTAGCTGATCTGGAGGCTAATTTGTCCATCTAAATAAGGACACTCAGCATGTTTCTACTGCTGACAAGTAAACCGTTGTGTTCAGGTATCAGATTGTCTGAGGTGCTACAGTCAATCAAAGCACACGGTCTGTATGGGAACTTAAATATTACAAATGAAATCATTTCATAATGGAATATGCAACCTCAGACCTTCGATTAAGGAAGGTTGTAAACATTTGAACTGTCAACAAACCAAAGTTCAGGCTGACTGTATGTCAAGAAAACAGATCAAATTAGCTATTTTTATAGTTTCTCTGAATTCAGTGCCAGGGCTTGGTTTGGGGTCGAGCTGTATTGGCCTCTCACTTCATTTACAAGTGCAATAAGGCTTTTTAGGTTGTCTCCTTCTTTACAGCTGTCACGAATAAAGCAGCCACAACAGACAATTTACCACTCTGGAAATAGGTCCAAGGGAGGACGCTTGATGAGTTATGACTGAAATCCAGCTGAGCGCCTGCTAATTAAAACCAATGAAATGACTGAGAGCTGCTAGTACACAAAATTTATGGTATTTTGTTTAACTACAGATGTCTGGTGTTAACTCTGAAAGGAGTAAAAAAGCAAGCACCTTCCTGTCAACTGTCAAGAAGTAAGACTCAACCAAGCCCCCCTCAAACGTTATATGAGTTTCAGAAGATGGTATTGTTCTACAAAGCACACAAAAGCAAGAGACTGCAAAGGGTACTTTGAAAAAAATGATCTAAACCTAAAACAGTAATGCAACTGTAAATAGTCTGACAGTCATACAGCAACAGTGAAAAAGAAGCGACAAATGTCCTGAATGAAAAGCTTCTCGTGTGTGCTCACCCCGAGGGTTCAGCTCGCTGGTGCGCACCTTCCTCTTACTCGTCCTGTGAGATGCTGGGTCCCAATTTTCATGCTTTTCAGAGCAGTGCACCGACCCACAGGTTAGCCTCCAAAAACACAAACCAGTGTGGACCGGGGTGATCTTCCTCGCTGCGCAAGATCTGCCTGCACAAGCACACGCATACGCGCGCACACATATACTCACTCACAGCAGGCTACGCTGCTGCTGCTGATTATGATGATGGGAGGAAAGTTTGGTTCCTGTTGGCACTGCCTCTTCTTTGTGTTCCCTCTGTAACATTTTTTTTTTTTTCTGGACTGAATTTCTATTCTTCCAAACGCTTTGATTCAATGTTTTTGTCTGTGTGTGCAACTGTGCTGTTTGATCCATTCACATTGTTATTACATCAAGACTGGTTCATTTATGCGTAATCTGAATGACATTATCTTGCAGTTGTGACTAAATTGAAATATTGAATGACGATCATTAATAATACATTAATTACGGTTTTCAGGTGTAATATTCCTAGTCAGAAAACCCTTTTGGTTGTACAAGCAAGATGCTCTCTAATGTAAACATGTGCGTAATGCATATAATAAACATATACGTAAGGACAGAAATACCAGTATGTATGTACCGAACTAATTAACTCATTTTGTGGCGGTAAGGCACTTGGGGCTTTTATTTTGAAGGGATAGAAATGACATTGCGCACTAACGAGTGGTATATTCAAACGGAAAATCAAGCAGTAGACAGACACGTGAGTTTCTTCAACATTCTCCGCGTTGTCATGATCATTTTTCATTGTAACGACAGTTGTTATTGAAACCCCCGTTACTTAAGAGGAATTATTTATTGAAGCGAGTCACCGGAAGTCCTGTTTTGTCGTGCTAGTATGTTGATTTCTTAGCTAACATGTAGCTAAACCGTTACATCTCTAATGCTATAGCTTTCTTTTCAGCAGCATGGCGAAATTCAGATGATTCCGGTTCAGGCTGTAACATTATTCGTCAGTGGGTTTCCGAAGTCCGGCTGAAGGCTGAACTCTGAATGCTGAGAGCGCCACATGGAGGCGGTGCTGAAAAACTTAGCTAGCACGGTGGAGATGGTGGCGGTGGCGGCGCAGAGCGATGCGGTGAAGCACTGGGATAAACAAACTCTGTCCAGAGCGTTTCACTGGGCTCGGTACTGTGAGCACGTCTTCTCCAGGTTTCATAATAACGCCGCGATTAGGAGGATCATGGAGAAACAGCTGCAGCTCACAAACCAAAGTCTGCGAGATACCATCCTCGGATACACGGAAGTCTCCTTCTCGGACCTCCCCCGGTGTCAGCACTTGTTGCTTGTTAGGTTGTTGAACAACCCTGAACTTCCCAGTTTTCTCATGAAGACGCTCTTTGACACAACGCGTCCCGTTAACACGATGCACGGAGAGTATGAGGACGTCACAGGTCTCTGCAGTCACATAGTTCAATTCAAATCAGTTTATAAGGTTTTGAGTCCCCTAGCTGATATGTCAGCCCTTGGTGCTGATGCTGAGGTGCAGGGTGAGATGCTCATGGAGAGGCTGGAGGCTCTGTTGAACCAAGGCAGCGAAACCTGCAGGGCAGAGCAGTTTTTAGGGTCTGTCCTCCAGGGATGTGAAGGGGCATTGCAACAATTCTGTCTAGTCATCGCTGCAGCTCTGCTGACATCCAAAAACGGTGCTGCAGAAACTGCTGCACATGATTTTCTCTTGGACTGGGTGCAAAAGAAACAAAGTCTGCTGCAGCACATGTGTTCTCTACTGACTCCTACGCTTTTGAAAGATGTGGCGAAAAAACATCAGAAATTTAGAGATGCATATCGTAATGTACTGAAAAAGTGGGCCTCGGAAATGGAATACAGCTTAAGTGATGGCGAATGGATTCTAACCAGCACGGGCCCCACAGTATCCTTCAAGAAACTCACTGAGCTCTTTCTGGCTTTGTGCGAGGCCAGTCCGTCTCTGAGGGGGAGCGTAGAAAAAGAACTAAATGCTTTGAAGATTTCTGATGGAGACTTTGATGTCACAGGGCTGAGTGTGTGGGGAGACCTGCTGTCAGCTTTTAACACGTGACTGACGCTCTTGGAGCTTGAAAGATGATCAAACTGTGGCCAAATTCACGTTTATATCTTGATACTGTCAAGATACTTTTGGTATCAGAGCAAGAATATTTTATGCAGCTGACATCAGTTTTTTTTTTTTTTGGCTGAATGGTCATGTTGTTCTAATTTAACAATTGTAATCCTATTTCTGTCAGTTTTGTTTCATTTTGTCAAAGTTTGAGCAGGACTGCGGGTTTATGAAATATTTAGCACACGAGAATTTAGTCTGGTGATGACAAGAATTGTTCTAACAGAGCAAAAAGTTTTAGGTTTTTTTTAGGTCTTCTTGATTGTCATCCACCTTTGTTTACAGAAATGTGTGTTTCAGTATCATTTTTTTTTACTTTTCATATTGCACTTTTCCTCAGTTCATAGAATATAACTGTACAAATGCATAACAGTTAATTACAGATGCAGTACAAAGACATAATTAAATAAAATGTCATTTTGGTGGCTCCTGTCAGACTGAAAATATGTTGCAGTGTAGTAATTCTTGTTGGAATGTAAATGTTTTGTTTTTTTAATGAGATATTGTGATAATTAGAATATTTGTGATGGGTATACAGATGACTCCACTGTTGGTGAGATGGACCAGATTGCTTATTATATTAGATTATAAACTAGAAAAATGGAAAAAGAGGCAGAAGAAAGAGCAGGGTGGGGCACAAGATACAAGAACAATGGCAAATGACATCCTGCTGATGACCTTCACTTTAGGAGTTAATCTCCATCTCTGGATTTTATGTTTCTATAGTTTTTAATGTGTTGTTTTGTTTGTTTGTTTGTTTTTCTTTAGTTAGTCCAGTTGGCTTTTTGTTGAACTGCCGAACTTACTTGTTTGGACACATTATAGCCTTTGGTGCTGCCTTGTAAACCGCGTCAGCACACGATCCGACTCACTTAAACTGAACGTATACTTGTGAGACAGTAAACAGATGACATGGGTCTTTGGAAGCTCAAGGTTTCATTCAGCCTCATAAATTTGGTCCTAATACCAAACCATTAGGAGCTGCGTTGTTTAAAATTATTCTGCAGCGGCTGATTTATGAGGACCTAAAAAGAAATTAAAGTTTAATTCCACATTATGCAGATCTGTGGAGAGAGATGGGTTTGATAATAAGCTCGGGGCTATAAGGAAATAGCAATAAGCAAAGCCAGCAAAAAAGCACTGCGCAACCACATACCTTTTCCGAACTCTACACACCTCAAATGATTTTTACTTTCTTTCACACCATCTGTCAGTGAAAGCCTCCAGCAGTGCTCGATCTAAACCTATACATTTGGATTGGCTTAATTCCAGTCATGTGACCTGACTGCCAATTTGCACATCTCAGACCTTACCCATGTGTCTGAGCTCGTGTGGAGTGTGGGATAAATTAGTCAGATCAAGCGTCTTCAATCAAACACTGCACAATGGCTGGTGTGTGACATAACCCTGTCAGCGGATTAGAGCCCGACCACCGAAACGCCAACACAGCCACGGCTCATTTAACACACCGCGAAAGCAATTCTCGTAGAGACGGACAAGGGTCACTGAGTAAAGGGCAGCGCGTACACAAGCAGTTTATTTCCAGCCAGTGACGAACATATGCCAACCAGCAACGACTGAAGAGATCTAACCTGCCTGTTATAAATACATGCAAAATAATTATGAATTTGTTTGAGTGTGTTTAACCCTTTCATGCGTGAATTATGACCTCAATCAGGATTTTTTTCTTAAGTATTTTTATTCATCTTTAGGGATGAAAAGATGAATAAAAATACTTGAGAAAAAAAAATCCTGATTGAGGTCATAATTCATGCATGACGGGGTTAAATAACAAAAATTACAATGAAACACTTCATACATCTATAGTAACATTAAATGACCAATGGGTGGCAGGGTATGGAGTGACATATCAGTGTCCAATGTTTAAGTATACCATCAACACTGACACAAATACAAGAAACCCGCCTTTGAATAGCTGTCCGCTATGAAAGGGTTAATTTACTAAATTTACAAAAAATACAGTTTCAGCGCACCATTCCACAAACTAATGAGGATTATCCACCTCTACTCTTTTAGCGTGTAGCCATTGGGTGCGTCCACCCACAGAGTTATTTTCTTGTGTAGATTTCGTGGTTCTCACTCTGATTCACAGCCTTACACGTTACTGGCAGGGCGAGAGAGCTGCCATGGTGATGATTCAGATGTGTTACCATCTGACTCCAATAAGAAAAGCAGCATTTTTAGTACCATGCCTGTACCACTCTTAATATTTAATGAAACATGTTTTAGCCATTATTTATAACAGACTAAATAATATCCACATGTCTGGAAACCAGTAAGAAGAAACAGACACCCCATTATCATTCTGTGTTAAAGAATATTCTCTGCTTCTTTTGGCAATCTATAACACTATTTAGCTGTTAAACATCCACCCATCTTCTGAACTGCTTCTTTTGTATTTGACCTCCAGCTGTTTGGAGCGGCATAAGCCTTTATTTGAACAGACTGAGAGCAGAAATCAGCCACTTACATCCAGCTTATTTAACTTAAGCGTGTTATGCCCTATAATCAAAAGGACAAATGAGAAAACTAAGAATTTCATACATGTGCCGTCAGTTCTGTCTGTTATAAAGCACATGCTCCAAGCAAAGAGCTGGATGATTGTCTTATTCCTCCTTATTTTATATTCCATCCGTCCAGCGTCATGTTTATTCTCCGGCAGCGTGGGGGTAACAAACTGCAGGAAGACGTGCTGAGAGCGACTGCTGTCCTGCAGCTCCTTCAGGGTCGTGAAGGATAACATTCATTAAAACTCAGATCCAGCCACCATCTGGCGGTGTGAATGGGGAGTCCTCTGAGGGGGTGGGCGCAGGAGGGTAGAGCCCTCCCTCGGCACGTGCCTAAGCCGCTCCAGTCTGTGGCCCCTTTTGTGTTTTCAGCGATGGATCACAGAGGCAGGAGAAACCCCTCCGCACACCTGTGTCCCACTCAGAGGATGAATACGCTCAGCTACCGCCGTCAGCAGGCACGCTGCTTTAAACGGGTTTGGCGAAGTGAAGCAGTGATTATCATCGTAACATCTTTAACTAAACATCTCTGGAGGTTGGACAAAGAAGGTGGCAACAAAATTGATTTCTTTGAGCGGCATGATGGATTATATAAATAAAGAAAGAAAAATTATGTGCAGA
>VURO01018316.1:0-23818 GCA_015108175.1 Pelvicachromis taeniatus
TGGCTGAGATTAAAGTTATAGTTTTCACACAGCTGAATAAACATCAAGCAGACAACTGATTATCAGAAGTGTGAGATGGTCGAGAATATACTCCGGTGTCCTGTTATATTTTAGATGGCAAGGAGCAGACGGCTGACTTTATTAAACTTCACCGAAACAATCTGCAGATTTCATTCAAATTTAATAAACTATCATCTTGTCTTTATTTTTAGTTAGCACATACCTTAACACTCAAAGCTGTAAGCTAATGATAGTATATAAGAGCAGATGCATGCTGGTGCAATAAGCTGTACGTTTTACGTCCAATGTATGGATGATCTGATTAGTCGACTAATCGCAAAAATAATCGGTGACTAGTCGACTATCAAAATAATCGTTTGTGGCAGCCCTAGTTTCATGACATCATATCTAAGAAAATTGCACTGGCCGCACACAAGTAGACATGTCTGAGTTTCTATTGCTGTGGTTTTACCTGTAATTTAAACAGAATTTTTTTAATGCTCTAATGTCACTTGTTAGAGTTACTTGCTTCTGCTTCAACAGAAAGCATTTTATAAGAAAAAAAGAACTGCCTTGTATATCAGATGCAGCACAAGCTGTGCTGATTTTGAACATTACAATGGTTTTGGGAACTGATGAAAGCAGGTGAGTAATGTTTAATATGGCTCAGTTGTGCAGGATAAAAAAAGAATCCCTGAAGATGAAATGTGATGTAGAATAATAAAGAGGTGCAAATATAAGTAGGAAGGGGAACTATGATACACTGCTATATTGCATTAAGGGAGTTGTAAAAGATGTCTCCGAGTAATAACCCAAATTCATGGAAATGAAGCACATAAATTGCATGAGTAATCTTTCAAATGTCAAGCATGGAGCATTGTACTGCGACAGCATTATGCGCATTCAGACTCCTGCTGTTAGTCTAAATCTATCTGCATGATTTAGAGGTCAGCAGAAAGGCTCCGACTGAATTAAAACAGGATGAAAACAGAGTGTAGCAATACCAGCAGTGTGGCAGACCCACAGGGAAGGCACATGGGCTGCATTCAAACAAATGTGCTATGACTTTCGTGTATATAAGGGCTTTTATAGTGATGTGGAACCACCTTAGATTCACCTAGGCAACAAATGGAAATAATAAGGTCCTCTCTCTGGCAGCACCCTGTAGAAGGTGTATTACATGGGGGACAAGAGAGGCCAGGCAACTGAAACAGCCACTTCAATAATTCAGGTATGGGCTGCAATGCAGTTGGTAGCATAAGAAAACTGAACATTCACTATAAACGCCAGCAGCTTAAATGGCTAGGAATTCTAGAACAACAACAACTTAAAAATAAACTACGCTTAGGCTAACTCCATGATGCCTCTAATGTGTTTTAGTTTAATTAAATTATGTGTTTTAATACCGAGGTCACTCAGGGGTGAGTAAGATGTTTTTGTTTTTAAAGGGTGGTATCTGGCATCCAGTGTGAAGCCACCTTTTTGTGCATATTCCATTCAACAAAAAATACAGGCACTTTTTAGGCAAACTGCACGGGACTGCAGCCTACAGGTGTACTCTAATGAAGTGATCACCGAGTGTTCGCAGCAGATTTATTGGCTTTTTTGTGTTTAATGGTGATGGTTTTCTACTATTCACCAACAGAGTGAACTCATCTGACAAAGTTAATAAAGGTGTTACAGCTCAAAAAAGAAAATCATTAAAAAGGTAGCGGTTGTAACTCACAGTTAGCTGGTGGTCTTTTGACTCTCCGGTGTCCTTCATGTTCACTTTAGGTCAGCCTGAATGATAGCGAGCATCAACGGAAAACGGGGCACTAGACCATCCCGCTCCCCGTCGTTACCTGCATGCTACCTCTTCTTTAAGAAAAGAAAAAAAAAAGCACCTGCAGCCCACCGCACACACCTAACAACTACTAATACACCCGGGTTTTCTGGGTTTAATGCTCACTGACTGTAGCTTCTCAGTAGTAACAAGCGCAACTGTCGAGCTAACGATCTCTTCGTGTCGTTTTTACTCAACGACATTAGCGTTCCTACAACTCGCTTCCTCTTTGTGTCCTCGAGAGCGCGTCGGTGGGTGTGTTATACGCAGCGGGTCGGAAAACACGGCCAGACGAAAAGCTAAAGGTTGCGGTAGTTAACAGCAGCACCAGCAGGAGCTCACCTACTACTCGCACTTCTCTGTCTGTCCCCTCCTTGTCCTGTGTATGCGCGCGCGCGCGCGCTCGTGTCTCTGCGCTCGCGTGTGCTGTGTTGTCCCTGGAGATTCGCGGAGCACCGGCAGTATCAAATCAGCTACTGTAAACACCAGTACATCCGATTATAAAATAAAACCCTCTGGTCCGGTTTTTCATTGCTTTGGGTGAATAAATAAATAGATAATATGGCTTGGCATGTGTACTCCCAGTTTTCCTATCCTAGGCTACACAATGATTGTAAAGGAAATACAAACATAAACCTTGTAAAAGTGCTCCACAGCAACCTGGGTCATATTAACATTGTTTAACGCTTCTGAATTTCAAAAGGACAAAAAAGTAAGACAAACAGTCACATTCAAACGAGCATTTATCAGTTATTGGACTGGATGTGTCTTTATTATTGATTTTTTTTTTTAATACATTTTTGAGAGTTTCTGTGGGTTATAGAAACGCATTTAAAATAATAGTAAATATTTTAAATGGCTTTATGCGTTTCTACAAACCAGTTATTGTGCATTCAGCTAGATCTGTGATTATATACCACACATTTTACGGACGCTAATAGTTGGAAAAATGGTGTGAAATACTTTTTCTGTGTCACTTTGGTGACATCTTGTGGAATGGTTATACAATCAACGTTTTAAGTCCGATGTGGACCAGAAATCAAATAATAAAAGGGGGAAAAGGCAGTTTAAAAATATATATATATAATAAGATAAGCTGTTTTTACAATCACAGAGATGTTTCCAAAATTATCTTCAGTGAAAAAACTTTAGATCTTTAAAACACTAAACTACTCTAAGATACCGTATCCGCTGCACTCTGCTGACATCTGCTGTAGAACTGGTGCAATTACCATTTTAGACAGTTAATTTCAAGCGGCTTAATGCTGAAACAAAAAAGGGCAGAAATAAGAACATAAAATACCTACTAAAGTAAGTCATTTTTGCTTTCATAATTGTTAATTTTCTAAACAATCTAATATGGATTATAGTCTTTAAAAACAAACAAATAAACCAAACCAAAAGAAGATAACAGGGACATTTTAAACTAGAATTACCCTTTAGATCCCATTGTACAGTTTCCACCAAGCCCTTAGGACCTCTCCAGACCTGACCTTTGGAATATAAAATGTCAGTTTCATCATCACAATTTTATCCTCTTGGATATTTGTGTGATATTTCTTCCTAAATCTCATATGAATTCCAGGTTATTGGGTAAAAATATCTCCAGTCTTGCTATGCAGTGCTGTGAAAAAGTATGTCCCCGTTTCATTCATATTATCACTCTTAAATGTTTCAAATCATGAAACTAATTTTAATATTAAAGATAACATGCGTAAATACAAAATGCAGTTTTTAAACGATTATTTGATCAATTAATAGAAGAATGCTATCCAAACCCTGTGTGAAAAACTCATTACCCCGACCCCAATAATTGGTTGTGCCAATCGGATTTGTTAAATGATGAATTAAGTGTGATTTATCACATTTTTCAATTTCATCAGCCACACTCAACGAAAGCAACGAATCGGGCCATGATCTAAAGAAACTCAAGAAAAGATGAGAAATAAAGTCACAGGGTTACAAAGACATTTTTAGGGCTTTGGGACTCAAGCGAACCCCGGCGACAGCCACAAACTGGTGTAAACCTAACAGTATTTTGCAAATAAATTCATAAAGTTGATGATCTGAAACATTTGTGACAAATATGCAAAACTAAATATACAGAGCTCACAAAAATGTGACATCTGACCTCAAAACACCAAAATCTAATAATTTCCATAAAGCCCAATTGAACCCCGGTCACTACCTCATTCATCCTTTATTTGGGAAGAATTGTACATATTTTCAGAAGTCTTTAAAAAAAAAATACTCAAGGAGTCACTGCAAGTACATGATACACTGAATGCATGTGGATATATTTCAGTTAAATGCACAGGGAGGCACAAACACTAAAAAACAAAATTAAGACTCATCGCGTTGTACTCAAAAGCTGATTTTATTCAATTTACGATTAGACCCTGAAGTTTGCGTACACACACACACACACAAACAAACAAAATTAAGCACCACTCTCTGTGCCTGTACAGTGCAACATGCTGAAACAAACACACAAAACTTATTAATGACGCGGCATGTATCCAATCCACACAGAAAGTCATCGTTAGTCGGTACAAACAAGTATTGTTTGCTATGATGAAAATAATTACCTGAATTCATTAATCAGAGAGCAGCACAGCTTCCCAAATCACGACAGGAACGACAACTTTGTTGGTTTAGTTGGATTAGATATACAGGGAGTATGAATTAATGGCCCATTAGAAAATACAAAAAATAGTGGTCCTATGTATTGCTGGACAGAACTAGAAAAAGTATATAAAAATGGCACACAGTTTAAACAGAAAACAGAATAAGACAACAATCTGTTATTTTACAACTTATTTACAGAAGCCATGGTCTCAAGGTAGTCTCGTCTCTGTAGACTCATAAAGCTTCACTCGCAGGCGTGTTTGTGTGTGTGAGACTGAAAATAAATTATACTGCTCCACAAGCTCCTGCTGTGTGCTGGCTCTGTGCTTCACATATATCACGCATGGAGCACATTACATAAAAAAATAACGACGCACGAGCCATCGCGTTCACATCTTTTATCTTTGGAGATTCAAATATAAGATGTCAAAATTAGTACACATCTCCATTTCAAAAGCAGAGAGAGATCTCAGCTGAATTTAAACTTTCTTTTTTTTTTTTTTACGTTATTGGAAAACAACGTTTTTTTTTTTTTTATATGTTTAAAATAGCGTGTCGGGGTATCAAAGAACAAAACGGATCAAGAGCTTGTTAAGTTTGACAGCACTTCTTAGAAATGTTTAGCGAGTTCTCCAAGAAATGATAGAAATGTCATGAATGAGCTTAAAGAACAGAGAGAGAGATTACAGATATTGTTCCATTATCACGAGACTCCACACGCTGGAGTCCCGGACTAACGTGAAGCCACACAGTTTCATCTGTGAGTCTTCTACCAGCCCCATTTTGCTGTCTTGTAGATAGATGGTGGTGCGCGATGCTGCTTCTCTCCCTTTGGGCCAACAGCGAAGTCTATGCTTGGAAGTCGTTTCCAAAGTGTCTCCTCTGTTCTTCGGTCATGGACAGGTAGGTGGCCCTCATAGTGGGAGAGTACTATACACAAAACAAGAATGCAGAGACTATTATAAGCCTGTTCTGTGAGATTGAGGTGATGTAAACATGTAAAACTCATTTGTAATGGAAGAAAGTTGGGAAAATGGCTTAAGGGAACGGTCCACTGAATATCTATCTCTAAGTATCAAATCCTCTCTACTGTGGCACTGACGTGAGGATGTTTGGGGCTCCCGACTCCCCTGGTGAGACATAAAGCCACTACAGGAAGAGCATGGGTGATCAAAAAAAACTGGTGAAGTGAAACTATAGAAGAATGAATATATAGAATATGTCTACAGTATAGTACATTATATATGTGTGTATAACTAGCTAGACAATTTATTAGTTACACCTATCTAGTGCTGGGGTTGGACCATTTTTACCTTAAAAGGACGGTTAATAGTTTTTTTCCATATTGTTCTTCTGAATACCTCGATTGCACCAAGTGCTAATTTGAGTTCTTGTTGCTCAAAGCAGTGTGCCCATTCTCCTCTGATCTCTGACATCAACAAGCCATTTTTGATTTTGGACCACACTCTGTAAGCCTAGAGATGGTCGTGTGGGAAACCACCAGTAGTTTCTGAAATACTCTGAACAGCCAATCTGGCACCAACAATCAAAAGCACATTTAAAGTCAATTAAATCACCTTTCTTCTCCATTCTGATGCTCAGTTTGAACTTCAGCAGGTTGTATATATGCCTAAATATCTTGGGTTGCTGCCATGTGATTGGCCGACTAGGTATTTGTGTTAATGAGCAATGGAATAGGTGAGTGTATGGCTGGCGAACATATGCATATATAAAGACTACTGGCTGGTATATCAATATGTCAATTTTTAACTCCCTCAAAATCAAAATCATCACTCGCTCCAAATATCTTGTGTTAGAGAGTGTGCAAACCTTTAAATGCCAGATTTCATTCCTACAGTGGTTGAATACTAGATTCTAAGACAAGACTTTCAAAATCATAAATAACAGACCATGTCAGGGTAAAAATATTTTAAATATCAGCTATAGTTTGTTTTAAAAGGTCAATGCTTTATTCATCAATTACACACGGAGCATAAAGTATGTGAAAGACTTTCCAGGTAAAATCCATTTTATTGCAGTGCACAGAATCCCTACTGCTGATACTTTTGTGTCAGTGCTACGTGTCAAACTAAATGACCGGCGAAAGACTGCATGCACAAACGAGCTAACTGTGAGGGTACCCAGCAATGCAACTACAGTACCACCCTGTGAACACCAGGGCTGAAATACCCGTGCTAAGTGAACCTAGCAGCGACAGGGACAACAGGTTGTGGATTAAAAGTCATGCTAAACAGGAGAACTGCACAAGAGCCAAGATGATGTGAGGTGAAGGAGAAATGACAGAAGGAGATGGAACAGAGGGACAAGTGAGGGACTTTATTCCTGACAGAGAGAGAAGAAAAGACTTACTCGATTTCTATACTGCTGAGAGTATATCTCCAAAAGTTGATTTAAAAAAAAAGAGGGAATATAGAAATGAAAGATACAAACAAACATACACATGACAAACAAACAAACAAAAAAAATATATAAAAGAAGCTGTTAGCCGAAGATGACTGCATGATGCTGTACAGTTATAGCCACGAGGAAGAATTTAACATGCATATTATTTGGTTGTATTAAAGAGTCAAAAGGCAGAGTACATCACATGTTTAGCTGTTTGTTAAAGGCTGAAGGGTTAATGATAATGATGGCTAACTAAGAAGTACATATATTAAAACTGCAGCAACACATGTATAAATTTGGTTTAATTTAGATTCTAAACATTTAAGCAATTATTAATAAAAAAAAAAAATCTGAGCAGGAAAAAAGATAAAAAACTATTTCTTTCCTATAAATGTAAGCAAAATCCAGATTAGAGATCTGCAAAATGGTGTGCAGCATGCTATTAGGAGCGTGTGCTGAATAAAAACTTCATTTAAAATGTTTCTATTTTTATCTCTGTGATATAACAAGGGACGAGAGGCCCAGCAGGGCGCTGAGTTAATTCAGCGAGGAAGAAAAACTTGTGTGTCGACAGTGAAAGAGTTTATGGGTTAAGGCCTGTGTCACCTTATCCTGAGAGAGAGGCCTGAGAGTGGCTAAATGGTGTTCTGTTCATATTAAATATTAACTAAATTAATTCTCCTCTCCTTGCTTTGGTACTGTAAGTCAGCCTCCTGTGTGTTGTTCACAGCAGAAAATAAAAGGCACAGTGTAAAAGAGTATCTGGTTAAATACTATAAAGAACCTTTAAGAAAGTAAGTTTAATCTCAATTTAAATTTAAGTGACATGAATGTAAAATCTAACAAAGGAAGTCAGCTGAGTCACCAAGTTAAAAAAAAAAAAAATGAAAGAAATAATAAGCTGTTATTTCTAAGAAAATCACTTCTTGAGTTTAACTGAGAAAGAAATGACATCACAGGAAGGACTTGGCCTGTGGGACCCAACGCACCGATGGGGGTGGAGAGCCTCGTCCTATCAGAGGCACATTCTCATACCGTGGATTTCCCCCGAACAGAGCTGTATGGTTCCTGCAGGAAAAATGAGAGAAGTGACTCGGAATATGGCTGAAATTTCTGATGCCACCCCCCCGAAGTTGGTTTTTTTTTTCTACTCACATGTACTCAGACATTGGGGCATTGGAGACAGCTGGGGCGGGTGGATGCAGGCTGGTCTGGCTGCCCATGCTGCTGCTGTAGCTGCAGAAGCTGTGCATGTTGGTGTGGTCGGGGTTCTGTGACCCTAATCTCCTTGCCCGTGGGTTGAATGGGTCCTCCTCATCGATGTCATCGTAATCTTGTTCCCTGGAGTGAAAAATTAGGAAAGGAGCATCAGCAGAGAGTCAAATTACAGCATTCTTTGGAATGTGCAGGCTCAGACGGTACATTGCGATGTACATAGAGATTGGTGCAGAATGAGAAAATGAGGGCGCTCAGGCAGGCAGACAAGCCTGAAAATGTACTGACCTGCAGGCAATTTGTCTCCATGCCCTGGGAATGGCACACAGCATGACAGTGAAGGCACAGGCTGCCAGAATGGAGAACAGGCACAGATACAGTACACCCTCCACTCCATCATAGCACACCCCCACCATTGCATCCAGGTAGTCCTAAAGAGGTCAAATGCAGAACACAGATATGTGGCCAAACTGTTTGCTCATTATCTGCACTCTCGCTGCCATGTTTGAATGCACAGCGGAACAAAATGAACTAAAGATGAAAAAGCACTTAGTGCGTCGGTGTGTGTCATCTCCGAGAAGACATTTTCTTCATTTATGTATCGCACATTCGGCGTGACTTCAACATCATTCACGTAAACCGCATTGCAGTCATGAACCGCACTGTGCAAACAAACTTGAACAAGAGAGGTTTTTTAAAATCACTTTTATCTGCTCTGTTCTCAGATCCACTTTCAGTTTAACACTGAAATCCTGAATGGCCACTTACTCTCAAGTTGACCTAGTTGTGCTTCTCTAATGCCAATTAGGATGCAGTGAACAAACCTTGTTGAGCCCCCTGCAGTCCAGCAGGGCGGTCAGCTGGTGCAGGCTGGCCTCCGAGGAGTTGAGCAAATGTTGTATATCCAGGAGATCTTTCTGTGGAGAGGTCAGCATATCACTGAAAAACACTTCAGCCCTTATTTTATTTCTCAAACTACAGCATGAAAATGTTTCTGCGTGCGATACCTCAGCTGTAGGAAACAGTGGTACAGCAAACTGCAACAGACCCTGGATCTGGATCTGCATGGTGGTCAGAGACCTCTGGAAGATGGCCAGAGGCTGCAAACAAAAGCGCATATTTAAACACACAAATGAACAGCCGGAAAATAACACACACACACACACACACACACTAGTCTGCAGCAGGCCTCGGGCTGAATAATAGAGGTACTGTAAAATGTACAGTAATTTAAAAAAAAAACCTATAGGTAAAAACATTAATGCCATAATAATTGACTTTATTTTTTATGCAACTGAATTGGGTTGAATTTATTGAAATGGAAAATCCAGGTTAATGACCAAAAAAAATGGCCTAAGCTAAATCTAATTTTTATTGGAAGTATTGTGTGTTATCACAGTTTGTGTTCCTCCCTGTTTTATACAGCGATTTCAGATTCTACAGCTTTATTTTAAAACAACAACAACAATCTTATTATAATATAAATACAAATAAATTTTTCATATTTAAGTCATATGCCAAAACATCCGATTTTTCACTTTATTTTAATATGCTTTGATTTTGGTTACTTGAGATACAATATCCCATCTCAACAACAGCTTTGTGTTCTCACCAACAGGGGGCAGAATAAGCATCCAAATTCAGCCCGGTGTAACGGGATAGTCTCGTTCTACCTGAAATACAATCGTTCCTGCCTTCTGCCTTTTTTTAAAATTAACATTCAGGCACGATCATACATCAATTAATCTGCCATATCTTCAAAGTAAATCTGTATCTTCACAGTCACCCAGCCTAACAAGACGAGCCTGGAAACCCCCCCCACGCCTGGGGCAAAGTGTTAAATTGAGACAAGATGTGGTCAATTACCTCAACTATCCATAAATGTAATTGCTTTCCTCTGATCTGACATTTTTTCTTGATCTACATGATCGTCCATGGCCCAGTAGCTCTCTGCTACACACTTGACTGGCTTCAATGGATTTTTTTTTCCAACTTTAGCTTGGGTGAGTTTGTTCTAAGCCAAATAAAGTAAGAGAAAGAAAAATCGGACAAAGACAGCGTATGGAGGAGGACAGTAAAAAAAGGAGAAGAGAAAAATAGATAAAGAGTTGGCACAGGAGTGATGCCAAAGGCAGTGTTATGCTAGGGCAGGATGGTAGACCTGCAGGGCACTGTGGAGAGACAAACACCTAAGAGAGTAGGATAAACATGTGGGGGGGGGGAATTTTGTGCTTGCCAATCAGTGTGAATTCCTGTATCTGCCAACTTGCTTGTGAACTTTGCACCTGTTGGCTATCTGTGTGACAGTGAAAAGAGCGCTGACTTTGTTTACCAGGCGGGGTGACGCTTGTCTGCCCTCTGCCGCTGTGCTCTTGTGGTGTGCTCCTCGGGGCATGTCTACAAGAGCCAGATAATAAGATCTGAGGTCCGCTGAACCAGAACTTACAGAAATTGACTTAACTGCTGATGGCTGTCAGCTGGGAAGTCAGTGAAGTGACCCACAAACTGCTTCCCTGAAGAGTAACTCCATGGATCCTCAGAAGAGTGGGAGGACAATAGATTCTCCAGGTTGTTTCATCTAACGTGCAATTTCATAGCCTTTGCAGTTTTGCAACACTAAGGTACGCTTTGTCATGCATCAAGGAAGCAAGAACAGAAAGAGAGAAAAATAATGGCGACAGTCTTTGATCGTTGGTGGTTTTATAGCTCTTCTGCTATAGATGTGAGGGGAAGTTAGGATGTAACTCAGACAGACAGGGCTGGACGAAGGGAAAGCCTGACAAAGATGAAGCCTGAGGGGCAAAGAAATGAGCAAGCACTGAGCATCGCAAATTACAGTTCAAAAGACATGAAGACATTTTGCTGTTAAAACGGAGCGACGTTTGGTTGTCGTCGCCATTAATGTCGATTAGTATCGCCGCAACAACAGCTGTCTTAAGTCTGTTTAAATGAGTCAGGAATGACCTTGCTCATATTTAAATGGTCTTCGAAATGCTGTTTCTTTAAAGTACCGACTGAAAACGAGTGTAATATTAATCCTGCCATAATTAAGCTAACATTAGGTGATTGGTCAGAACGTTAAGCTTACTAAAGAATCTGATATTTCCTTATTAATACCTTTAAAAAAAAAAAAAAAATCAGGACAAAGCTTCTATTTGAATATTGACCAAGTGAGTAGTTTGAACAGATTTGTCAAATTCAAATAAGATACCCTCATGAGACATTTTATTAGGTACACCTTACTAGTCTTCAGAACCTCTTTAGTTCTTCATGGCACCGATTCAGTGAGGTGCTGGAAACTGCTCAGAGGTTTTGCTCCATACTGACATGATAGCATCACACGGTTGCTGCACATTTGTTGAGTGCACATCCGTGATGCAAATCTCCCGTTCCACCAAGGTGCTCTACTGGATTGAGGTCTGGTGTCTGGTGATGTTCCAGAAACCAGTTTGAGATTTTTTGAGCTCTGCGACACGACGTACGATCTTGCTGGAAGCAGTACCCATGAGGAGAGGGGTCAAACGTGTGCCAAGAAAATATCCTCCGCACTGTTACACCACCAGCAGGAACTTATATCACGATATAAGGCAGGATAGATGCTCGCCATTCAAATGTCACAGCAGAAATAGAGACTCATCAGACTAAGCAACATTTTTTTCAGTTTTCTACACTACAGTTTTGGTGAAACTGTGTGAACTGTAGTCTTGTTATCAACTGACAAGACAGTCACCCTGCGTGGTCTTCTGCTGCTGTAGCCCATCTGCTTCAATGTGTCATACACTCAGAGATGCTCTTCTGCATATCTTGTGTTATGTTCCTGTTCGATCAGCTTGAAACAGTCTGACCATTCTCTTCTGACACTCTGGCATCAACAAGCCATTTTTATCCACAGAGCTGCTGCTAACGGGATACTTTTTTTTCCCCTTTTTGGACGATTGTCTGCAAACCCCTGAGATGATTGTCTGGGGAAATCCCAGCAGATCAGCAGTCTCTGAAACAGTCAGAGCAGTCCATCTGGCACCAACAACCAACAACAACCATGCTACGTTCAAAGTCACTTAAATCGCCTTTCTTTCTCATTCTGATGCTCAGTTTAAATTTCACCAGGTCACGTCGAGCATGTCTTCATGCCTAAAAGCAACGAGTTGTCGCCCTGAGATTTCTGTTAATTAGCAGTTGAACAGGTGTACCTAATAATGTTGATGGCAAGTGCATAGACACCAAAATAACGATGTTTAATTTTATCTGTAAAATACCCAAAAAGTGTTGGATTTTACCCGCACAACATAAATATTTTTCCCCAAAAAACTCAGTTATGGACAAAGATTTGATTTCAAATGTCTACAGAACATTTCTTTTTGTTAACCAAAACTCTTCTTGCTTAGATATGTGGACATTTTATGACCTGCAACACATCATGTTTCCTACCTGTTGGAAGGGGTTGGAGAGAGTCTGGTTGCAGTACAGATAGTAATGAACAATATCTGAGCAAAACACAAACACAGACAGAAAATGTTTTTTTCCATCATCATTGTCCTCTCTTTGCTAAATATCAATTATCGTCATGGCCACGAATTTATGGTCACATAAATGAATCCATTAAAGGCTCATTATTATTCACACTGAAGCTTACCAGCACTGATGACATCCTTTGTTTTACTCATGATAAATTTGTCGGGGGAAACGCAGAAGTCACTTGTGCCCTAAAATAAAACAGGAGATGACAGATGAGTGGAAAGAGAGTGGGAAACAAGGACATATCAGAAGAAAAAAAAAAAGATTGATATTTCATGACTCACAAAAAAATTCATGACTCACATCTCAAAGAAGGATTGATGTGGTGTGTCAAATACCAAGTAATCAACTTGACAATTATTTATATACATCTTTTTTCCTACTAAAAGATTTTTCCAGAAACATGACTAGTAATTGCTATTATTTTTATTTTTGACACAGTAGAGGGAATAAGGCTGTTCTTTTACCCTTTAACACATCTCAACAGGAATGCTTTTCAATTCAATGCAAAGTGCTAACAAGAAACCTGCCTTGGCAAAAATAACAAAAGACAAGTGGCAGTCTCCGCTGAACTGTGCAGTCTGAATGCTAAATGTCCCCCGGGCTCAGGACAAACACTGCGTGTAGCTTAACCTTCTCTGGGGGGTACACTAATGAGCCCCACACAGAAGAGATAAAGCAAACCGTGTTTCCCAGCAAACCTGAGCTAGTTTGTTAGAGACGAGGGATACCAAGGAGCTCTGCAA
The DNA here is from genome assembly GCA_015108175.1 of Pelvicachromis taeniatus. NCBI lineage: Eukaryota > Metazoa > Chordata > Actinopteri > Cichliformes > Cichlidae > Pelvicachromis > Pelvicachromis taeniatus. The sequence goes on from VURO01018316.1 coordinate 13,336, forward strand.
TTCAGGAGCAAGTCTGTTAGAATTCCTGAAGCGATGACGGTGAATCTCAGAAAATGCAAAGTTCTGACTACCCTTGTTGGTAATTAGGAGTTGTGCCAATGGGGTGCATTCATTATGCATTTATTTACTAAGTATTGAGGCATTCATTAAAGTGCAGTCTGCACACAGACAGGATGTGAAGATCATCTTGCAGATCTGTCAGTCATTGTGTCATTCACACCTGTAAATATAGTCACACATCAAGCTCATCAGAAACTCCAATAAATCCAGGGTCTATGTACTAAACAGTGCAGAGTTGTTAGTTCCCGTGGTTGCGGTGGGTGTTTTTGCATCATTAGAGCACGGCAATGAAATTCATTCTTATTTAAAGTGGGACACAGCTGCGCGACTGCAGTGGCAAATCGATTTTCACAAGTTCTGCTCTCAGTCGGGGTGGAAGAGGTCGGAGATTTTCAGACATTTTCAGATGGCGGTGGTACGTGGCGGTTAAAGAGGTCACCGTGTGTGTGGCGTTCCTGCACATACACACAAATTCCCCATAGGTGCTAGTTGGCTCGGTGAGCTGCAAAATTGTGTAGAATAATTAAATCTAAACGGGAATGTTGGCCTGTCCTGTGTTCAGTCTGTAGCGCTGATTTGATGATAAATGAGTTTTTTCCATACATTAAATCAAACTGTAAATTCAAAGGAGATATGAGCTTAACCTAAAGCAGCATCTTTCAGTTAATGAGTAATTTCACATATTTCACCATGTCAAATTTAGCTTTTTGGAATTTGGGCTGAAAAGATGAAAATATGCAAACAAATAAACACATGGACAAAAACAAGCAAATGGACAACTCTACCCTCACACACACAATAATACCACGGACTCACCACCACTCACAAGCACTTTATTTCATATTTACATCCCGCTCATAGCTTGTACACCCATTACACCATTTCTGTAATACCGCATATCTTCCATTAGTAGCCCTGACATTTATTCAAAAAATTAACCGGCGTTTAAAAGAGACCGGCGGTTGTTGGAGACCTGCTCTTATTCCCTTCTCAGACGGAATTGTCGCGGAAGTGACAATTCTGGGAAAGAGGGCCCAGGCGCGGTTTTTAGACTGAGGTGAAAAGACTACTACAGTGCTCCAAAACGTATTCCAACAGTTCACAAATAATGCAGTTCATATTTGTGCTCCTCCTTTGCTCCCGAGTGTCTCCTTGTCTGTGGTAGCCCAGTGCACGACTGGTGCTCCCCGAAACCTCTCCCCACCTGACTCTCCAGGAGAGGAATTTAAAGACCAGAAAATCACAGTTAGCAGGTTCGCTAGCCGACAGTTCCAGTTCAGTGTAATAATCCCACTTCGATGGTCGCGGCATCCAGCTTAAATGCCGCTGGTCGTAGATGATTGAAAACAGATGGCCGAGTGATGAGACGCGGGAGGACCGATGACAGCGTGGAGGGAATTTGAGGTTTCTTTGGGGGGGTTTTTTGAGCGACGTTCCAGTCACACTCCATACCAGTTGGTGGCGGTAATGCACCATTCAGTTGTTTGCCAACCGCCAATAAAATTTAAAAAGAGGAAGAAGAACACAGCGCGAAGGGACTTCCGGGTCAAAGGTCGCCCGGCTACTATTGGAGACCGGTGTCTATTTGTCGTAACATGTTTTCAAACTGCCGTTTATTCGAAATGGGCGTCAATAAGAGACAGACCACTAATGGAAGATATACGGTATATCTATTGCTAATATATATTGTAACATATCTATATCATGGCTAAATCGATTTTGGGTGGATGCAAACTGCATTGTGACATGTGCAATGACAATAAAGTTGAATTCTATTCTATTCTACATTCTTAACTGCGTTTGCCGCTTTTCTCTACAAATCCTAAAAGAATTTGTTTAAATGGCAGACTATGTTTAAAGAAGACACTTGATTAGAAAAAGCTCATTCTCGTAAATGTTTTAACACTTCCCAGCATAAAGAATGAATCAACATCTATTAAAAATAAAATGCCTGTAGTATGTGTACAACTCTGTGATTAGAAACTGAAAGCTGTTTAGTCGACACTGACTCACAAGCACCAACCGTCTTCTAACATTTACGCAATCAGTTTGTACAAAGGAGCACACACAAGATCTGTGCCTCTCACATAAACATCTAATTTAAGAAGTAACACCTGCATCGACATAAGCACACGCTTCTATTTACACGTATAAATGATGTCTGAGGAGCCGGTGCAGATTGTTCATGTAATTGCTTTTACGCAGCCTTTATGATGTTTACTCTCCGAAAAAGAAAAGACTCAGGTGGACTATCATCTAGGGTTATCCGCTCGATCCTTAACAAATTTATTAGACTACCTGTCACAAAAACAGGAAAACACAAATATTTAACAATCTGTAATCTGTTATTTTGTTATTTATTTAAATATTAATCAATAGCAAACTGATTCGACATATTTACACCAAATTTTGAGCACACTGGACATTTCAGAAAGAAAAAAGTTAAAATAAAAAGTGTAAAAGAGCCCATTAGAGAATTCAGATTTAACTATAATTATATACTGGTATTCATTCTGATTAAAGCTCTTGCGCATGCTGGTTAATTAACCATTACAGAAACATAAAAATATTATTATCAATACTAAATTCGTGTCAAACTCATTTTACAATTTGATGATAGGTGAAACAAATGAGTGGAAATGTACTTTCTGTCAATCTAAAGAAGTTTAACTACACATTTAATCCCCGAGATATTTTAATATAAGAAAAACTAGTGCAAGTCTCTGTTTTCACTACTTTCCTGATATGAAATGCTGTTCTGGAAAATTTGAAGAAATCCATCAGCATGACTCTTTGGGCTTAAACTATGAGAAATTAATGTCTAAAATTACAGGAAAAAGTTCCAGTAGCTCACTGTCCAGTCCTGTAAGTATAAATCAGAGATTTTGTTAATTCACAGAAAATGCCCTATTTTTTTATTAAATCTGATTGATTTATTTGTTTATTTAACTGCGGACCCCAAACTCCCCCAGAATTTTTTTCACTTTGTGTCTGTCTTGTATACAGTGTACTGTCAGCACAGTGGTGGAGTAGTTAGCAGTGTTATCTACTAGCAAGAGGTTTCTGGGTTCAACCCTGACCAAAATCATTTCCAAGTGTCTGAATGAATAATAAAATATATTGATGACTTTCTAATAGACCTACTACTCTTACACCTTTTTACCAGATCTGCGTATGTGCCATTTTAATAGTACAAGTACAAAATTGTCACCAGAGTTTAACGACTGGGCTCCACAAGGGTGAGAATGAGTACCTCCTGTCAAGGGCAGCACCCAGTAACAAACTGTTGTACCTCGAAAGAGAGGTTCTTTATTTTTTGAGGGTGTACAAAGCATTCAGACTCAGCCTCAGCCTCAGCATCACCTAGCAGACAGGTTACATAAAAGTGAGACAGAATGATTTTGTAACACACACAAAATCATTACGTCTGAGAGGACAAGATGTACCCGTGACTCTTCTGAAGTAATTCATGAAAAGCTATATTATTCATTTATCAAGCGGAGATGTAGAACAAGAAGACCTTTTAGTTAGATCACTATGTAATTCACTGGATGCTTTCAGGTTCCTTAAAGGGAATGTACTGTCTTTCCTTTGATATAATCCTTACACCCAGAATTTGACCTGAACACACCATGTGTCACAGTGCATGAGACTAAATGGACAGGATGAGTCATCTACTGAAAAATCCTGTATTTTGCAACGTCTTGACCAATAGATGTAGATGGGGGTTTTGGTGTTTCAGTCCTGCATGTATGTGATAGCATTGCTCTGAAAGTAAAACCATTAGTGTCATCGTGTCAGGAAATGAAGACCACATCGAGTGAAGCCTCGCGAAAGAGACTTGAACATGCAGATAAAAAAGAAGCAACAGATCGAACTTCTTGCTGTTACTTCCTCCTGCTTACTTGACGCTCATTATCTCCAAATTTAATTCACACAAGTAAACCATCCTCTGCTGCCCTGAGTAAAAAAAAGCAACACCCAGCAACAAAAATGAGAAAAATAGCACACACGCCTGAGGCAGCTTAGTCAAACACCAGCGCTCAGCCATCTGATATTCATCGTGTCTCATGTTTCTCTCTATTTTCACGGTGAGTTCTCACCTCCACATCGATCAAACACTTGCGCGGCTTTTTTAAGCCTTGGGACGACGATAGAGAAAAACACTGAAATTAATCACCTACTCAGTGTGAATACGGCAATTGGATTCGTGTTGTCATAATCCTTGAATTGGGATCGAGCTATTCAGCTCTGGATAATGCTGCTGAAAAGGTGTGGGTTTGCAATTTTGTTCTTTTGTTGGCCTATTTTTAGTGGCGTGTGGTTTGACAGCAGAGATCAAAAACTCTTGACGTGGCAGACGGATAGCTGTGATCAGAAGATTTTGAGATTGGGCAGTGTGAAGGGTTCAAAACCTGTTTAGATCACTCTGTTTCCCTGAGGGATCTCTGTCACTTAGACTGATATCATAAATATTATTGTAACCTTAAAATCCTGATAAAGCTTAAATACTTCAAACCACTAATTAGCAGCTAATACCTTAGATATTATGCATATAAGTTACAGCAGCTTAATCCTTTAGCAAAGTGTGCATATATGTCTGTGAGACAGTTGTGTGTCATCTTTTTCCCCTCAGCCCAATACACATTTTCTAATTACACTATGCATAGTTTAAGTAATTTCTGCAAACTATCAAGTATCATAAGAATACGACGAGTTTAGGGTATTTTATATCGAAGTAAGTCAGTCAGTCAGGGGTGAGAACGCGAGGGAGCTTACCACAGCAGTGGCCAGGTCAGCCCCCAGTGAAGTCCAGCTCAGGACCAGCGTCAGCACTCCAAACACCATCATCCTGCAGAAATACAAGGAAACAACAGGGTCAGGCTGAACCTCAGTGCAGTAATCTATTTATTTGTTAAATCAAACTGAGATTAACTGAAGGCTCATTGAACCAGGACACAATGGCTCATTAAAGCTTGCTATTTATCCAAGTGAATGAGTCTGTGATTTAAGTACTTGGCCCGGTTTGCGTTAGGTTCATTCCAGTTACTTGCAGTGATTACAGGTGAACACTATTGTAATCATACTGCTAGAAAACTAGCAGCGTTTGTCATACAAATCTGCAATTATTATATCAGTGGTATATCAGCACCATCAATTTGATATGGTTCCCACATCAACATTCATATGAAGTTGTGCTTTTGAGCCCCTAATATTAAGTCTAATCACTCCATTTAATCTCTTTCTTTGCACTGATAGAAAAATCACAAAGCTGAATGCCATGAATGCTAAGAGATGCTTCAAAGGAAACCTGAGTCATTATCTTTGCAAGCACCTTTTTTTCCACACTAGTAATCAAGTGATCCCTTTAGAATTGTTGCATGTTATAAGCATGTCATATAATGACTGTATATAAGAAAATAACAATCAAAATGGAGAAACAACAAGAGCTATTGTAGAGTTATTGTCATAACAGCTTCTGCTACTCAAAAGAAATGGCTCGAGACCCAAGAGGAAGAAATGCTGATGTCATTGGCCTGTCATCACCAGAAAAAGTCACAGCGGTCATGTTTACTACCATGGTGTTGATTCTGCTGCCTCAACATACAGCTGCAGAAGAACGGCTTTATGGATCAGGTAATGTTCAACAGTGTTCATCCACTCTGTTTGCCGACATCTGATTATAGCCCCCTCAGTGGATGGGTATTCCTGCACCCATGTGTTTGTTTTACAGTGAATCCATACCCTGATTATCTCAATTTATTAGATGATAAGAAGATGATATCAAACAGGAGAGATTACAGGCCCCGGCTGTCCATTTTGGCATGCAGGAAAGTGTTGATGCAGTAAAACAGGAGATCAATACGTATTAAAAAACAATCATAGATCAGCTCTTGTTAAGTGAAAAGAATTTCCAGAAAATCCGATAAGCTCATGCTTCATGTCACCACAGTTTAAATGGGATTTTTTTTTTCTATGCATGTCCAGGCTCATCGCCAGCCTGTTCATCTTTCAGCACCCTACAGATCCCAGGCTAATCCATTTCCCAATGCACTGAATTGATACTGAGCTCCCAATATTGAACTTACAATCCACTACTTCTGTCCTTTTCCCTTTATCTCTATTTCACTATATATTCCATTTGCCCTCTCTACAGTGTATTTTCAATGCCCTCTGCCTTCAAATCAGATCCTCATACTTAAAGTCTGACTCCTTCCTTCTGTCTGACACAGAGCTCTCACCAGGCCCAGACAATTTGCAAGATAGGAAAGAGAGTGAGGCTTCACAGATTCCTTATCTTCATTTAAACTCAACAAGCAGAACTAATGCAGGAGTTCTTTACTGTCTTACTTGTTCACTGCGATAACCTGCATTAATATGAGATTATATCTGCATATGGCTATATAAAGGGTTCTGTATAGAACACTTTACACCAGTATCACATCTGGTTCTTGCTGGTATCTCCAACAACTGTAAAGGGTTAAGAAGAAAAATTCAAATTCATTTTCTGACACTTTTGTAATTCCTCCTTGTAGACAGGAGCCTCACAGGGTTACATTTGCTGTGCCAACTCTCTCTCTTTGTCAGCAAAATTACACAAAAGCTACATGGCCAAATTTCATCAAACCTGCCGCAGAGCTATAGCAGCAGGAAAGAATGAACCTATTGTATTTTGATGCAGATTCTCACTTCCTTTAAAATTGATAGCTAGGACATTGGCCTTAGAGGACTGTGCTCTTCCTGTATTTTTCCCGTGAAATACTAAAGCTGCATCTCAAATTATATATGTCCTATTTTGTTTGCCTAGAGTAGTAGTCACACTAAAAAAATAGAGCTAAACCCAGTACACCCCAAGTAACTTGGCGGTATTCTCAGGCAGACAAAACCCTGAGTGTAAAATGTTGTACACTTTTCATTTTCACTAGCCATCATCTTGGTGATGCACCAGTAATTTGCTCTATATCTATATTGATATCTATACCTATAGCTATAAGCAAAAATGAGAAAATTCTTTGAAAACAACTATAATTATATTTAAGCATTAAAATAGTATTTTGATAAAGAGCTTGTGCATACTGGTGGATTAACTATTATACATACATTAACAGAAAATTACTTATTTAAGCTAATTTAAGCTCGTTAGCCCTGCAACAGACCAGCAGCTTGTCCAGCGTGTACACCGGCTCCCACCCTATGTCAGCTGGGATAAGTACTGAATTAATTGGATGGATGGATGGATGGATGGATGGATGGATGGATGGATGTTAATTTAGGGCAGCTGTGGCATAAATCTTACTCTGTGTGATGATCTAATACATTTGTGAAGCACTGTAGCTGTTCATAAGAGTTTGGAAAAAGAAGGAAAACTGGACTTTTGAAAGTTTTCATCATTCACCCAAAGACTTGTTTAGTTTAGTTTCTCAAGCTCTCAAGACAACCATAAGTTGGATGATAACCTACACACTGCATCTTTGTCTTGGCGTGTATTTTGTTTTCTTCTGTGTAAAAGAATTTAGCTTTGGATATGTGGGCAACGGTTTGACAAGTTGTAAATGTAAGAAAAGTTGGCAGCTAGTACAGCAATGGTCAAATGCTGCAACTGTCATTTCCAATGAGCGAATAACTTTTTTTTTTTTTTTTTTTTTTCCTTGGGTCAGTTTGCTGGTCTGGCGCATTCAGGTCTGTGTTATCACAATGCCAAAGAAGAAAGACGAAAGGAATAAACCTGAGAGAAGCAACTGTTGCTGTCCACAGGGAAGCCTGTCATTCTACCGTGAGAAAGATTATTCACAACTGGAAAACAAGTCAGTCAATCTTCTCAGCAAATTCACCCTAAGGCCAGACTTTGCAATGCTCAGAGAAACTGCACAAAAAAAATAATAACAGTTAAGCTACATCTCAAACTCTACAGGCCACAGGTCGCCTGGTAATGTTAAAGTTCATGACAGTAGAATTAAAAAAATACTGAACAAGTATGGCTTGTTTGGGTTATCTGTTAAAAGAACTTGGCAGTACAACTTAATTTTACAAAGTTGCACGTGAACAAACCACAAGATCTCTGGAACAATGTCCAACTGGACATAAGAGACCAAAGAGGAGATGTTTGGCCATAATACACATGGACCGTGTTTGAAAAAAACCCCCAAAAAACCCACAGCATGTCAGCATAAACACCTCATATTAACTGTTAAGTATGGTGGAAGGACGATGAGTAGTCTGCAGACATCAAGTCAACCTCTCTGTATATCAAAGTCAACCTGATTGAAATACTGTGGTGGGATCTAAAGAGAGCTGTGCACAGATGAACGCCTGCAAATCTCAGTGAACTGAAGCAAATTTGTAAAGAAGAGTGGACCACATTCCTCCACACGAATGTGATGATGATATAGGTTTATGATAAAGTCATACAACAAAAGAAATTGCTGGAAAAAATGATGAGTTCCAGTTGTGTTTTCACAGAACTGGACAGTCATGTGTCATTGTAGAATTTTTCATACTGAGACGCAACGTAAATGGGAAGAGGGGCACATGAACTACAAACTGCTCTGTGTAAGAAGCACTTCTCTCTTTTATTCACCGTGCATTTATACGTCTTTGCTTTTCCAGTCTTTCCTCATTTTGGCTACACGTTTCTGACCCACGGCAACCGAGCCCATCAGTTGATGCGTGTTTATTGTTTGATGTCTTCTCAACACTACATTGAGAAAATTGTTGGATTTTTCATTGTAGTGTTAAAAGGCAATAACTTTTCTTTGTAAAGTGCCCTGTGATGACTGTTGTTGCAAACTAGAACTTTATATATAAAACTAACCTGACATTAAAATAAATTATTCAGTTTTGGGCTCTGTGAGACAAACGGGAATCAATAGGATACAAGGAAAATGGGGTGTAAAGTTGAGTCAAGTGAAAAAGTTACAGAGTTCAATGAGCAGCTCAGATGACGCTAGTAAATGCATTCGAGGATGAGGTCAAGTCACTCTGAATTAAATCAGAGTGGGAAGTGGATTTTCCGCTCTACAGAAAAATCTTTTGCTGTAAACTGCTGTTATAGCTAGTCTATAGAAATGTATGGAAAGTGAAAGCTTTGTCATCCTTACACAATCCCCCGTTAAACGCTCTAATTAAAACTGAGCAAAATGATAGAGATGTGACCTCGGAGCAGATATGCATGGGTACTGAGACCTCACTGCCAATGCTAATTAGCTTGACACAGTAATCACATATTTCTAATTTTGGCTTCCACCTTGTGATTGCCATCTCAGAGACCATCACAGATTAACATGAACTTCAACTCATTACATTGTGCTTATTTCCTCTGAGCAAATTCATGAGATCGACCTTGTTGCCTAAACTTTCTTAATTATGAAGACAGTTGTGGCAATATGGATTTTACTTAATCAGTGTGTACAATTAAGCAAAAGTATAATTATTATAATTATACTAAATGTATTCCTGTTTTCATTCCTTCAGGTTAGTGTCTTAAACTTTTAAGAACTTTATCTCAATAAATAAACTCTATATTGTCTTTGGAAAAACACAAAGGCTCGTGCACACTTCTTTGTGGAACACATTCAACGCAAGAGGCTGGTTTGGGTAGGGTAGTTCTAAATAAAAACGATGGGTCTTTCTTTAAGACATTACACTCAGTGGACACTTTATTTGGTCCACCTTGCTTGAACTTGGTTGGACCCCCTTTTTCTTTCAAAACTGCTTTAATTCTTCCTGGCATAGATTTTACAAAATGCCAAAAACATTGCTTGGATCTGGTGACCGTGGAGGCCATGTGAGTAGAGTGTGCTCACTGTCATGTTCAACAGTGTTGGCCATTTAATACCAGCTGAACATTAAGCAATGTTAAGTTGGTATTAAATGGCCCGATGTATTTCAATAAAATATCTACATATGATTACACCAACATAAGCAGTGTGACCCTTTTATACCAGGCAGGATGGATCCCTGCTTTTATGTTGTTTGCACCATGTTCAGACCCCATGATCCGAATGTCGCAGTAGAAATCAAGACTGCTCAAAGTCTTTCCAGTCTTCGGTTGGCCAATTTTGGTGAGTTGTGCAAATTGCAGCTTCAGTTTCTTGTTCTTAGCTGACAAAAATGGCAACCAGTGTGGTCTTCTGCTGCTGTAGCCCATCTGGTTCAATGTTCAACACGTTGCCTGAGTTACTGTTGCTTTCTTAACAGCTCAAAGCAGTCTGGTCATTTTCCTCTGACTTCTGGCATCAACGAGACATGTTTGCCTCTCACTGGAAATAGGCTCGTTTTCAAACCATTCTCTGGAAATCTCAGAGATGATCTATTGGGGATTTGTTGGGAATATCCCAGTACATCAGCAGTTTCTGGAATTCTCAGACTAGCCAATCTGGCACCAACAACCAAGTCACGCTCAAAATTGCTTAGGTCACCTTCC